>PKRV01001464.1:0-161423 GCA_003709505.1 Hyphantria cunea
TTGCGAGAAATTAACGAGGCAATTAAATGTAACTAGGTACATGATGAATTGGGTTTTTATTTAAAACAGTGTCACATTTAATTATCTATAAAAGAGGCCGTTACTATACATACCCATTTCGAGTACCAAAAAATACGTAATCATAATTCTGTTTGAATTAGCAAACAAACATCACTAACCGGCCGCATTATGGTTCCGCCATTACATCTCACAGTAATTAAAATATTTAAATTCTTATACAAATACTGCGGTGGGTACGTACTGTGTGTGTTATTGCGCAAGCATTATTTGTACAATGTCATAGTTTTACTGGCGTTGTACTCAGAACAAATACGGATGATAAATATAATAAAATATGTATTATGCGTATTTTTTACGTAAAACTATAATTATCATATTTGTTATGTGACTGAAGAAAACACGATTACTGAGCAGTTTTCATAGCGTAGCGTGAACTGGAAACTCACTTGGTATTCAGTCCGATAAAACAATTGAGTTCTGCAGATTTGAGTGGCCTTTAAACAAATATTTTTCTTCAATCTTTAGCATCATTTAAATACTAAAATTCGCCAAATACTCTTCTCTTCCAACCCTTTTACCATAAGTGTTTGGAGCCAATGAAAAGAGTTCCCTAAATAAATATTTCAAACATCTGACAGACAACGGCTAGCTTCAAACTAAACAAAACTAAACTGAAAAACGTGATTGCGTGTAAATATATTTTATATCCTTAAATACCTCAAGTACAGGCAGATAAAACGCTTTCAACCTTAACCACTTCCCACCATAACCTCTGTCATACGTCTACTGTATTGTAAAACCAGCTCCCTGCCCGTCACCGTGATGGATATAACACCAGAAATAGAACTGTTTGCTCATATGACTATACGATTCGCCAATCTGTATTGACACCTAACACTACAAATTATTGGTCTAAAGTAGAGCATGGTCGCGGTTCTGAGATGATTGGCCACACATCACGGGAGATTTTTAGGCCAAGGGCGAAACGTACGTTCCAAAATAAAAATAGTTATGTTTATTAGTATTACATTATGAATATTTTTCATCGATGCACGTTTAAATAAACGCTAGGTATTTTGATGAAAGTTTGTTTTCAAATCAAGTACAAACGGACGTCCGCCTCCGTTCTTTGGCATTGTTTTTTCACCAATTACTTTGATGTATAATAAATTACTGATTTTATTTCATTCATATACGTAAAAAATAAATATAGTTTCGTATCACACTTATATTTATAGCATTCTCAAAGGTTAACTTTTAAGGAAACAGTGTTCCGAGAACTAAATATGAATACTCTGGAAATACATCAATTGACATTCTTCGTGTGTTCTAATTTAGACCTTTACATGTGTGTGTATATAATAGAACAAAAATAACCACCAATACACATATCTCTATATATTAGTCTTCAAAATTGTATATATCGCTCAAAGCTTGGATTATTGTGCTCATATTTATGTTTAAATCTTTTCTTTCGCATTTTTATAATAATATAGACAAGTAATTTGGTGAAAAGGAAAGGAAATGTGTTAGGAAGCCGAGGAAATATTTGATTGAACTAAGTTTTGCAAAGAATGATGACTAATTATGAATACTGATGGTCACAACCGCCATTCATCCCGTGGGTGTCGGTGTGGTAAAATCCGACTAAAGGACCAAAATACGCAAGAGAACAGTACTTTAAGGAGAAGAAACTCTTGGCACAAACTCTAGACCAACCGTTTTTCCATCATGGTATGGCCCGGTCCGCAGAGGCAGTGGATTTTGATATGTGTATGTTATATAGGACAAAACTGCGACACTGTGTTCATTTATAAATGAATTCCTTCTTCTTGTTACAGATATGAACGTCTGCTACGTCGCGCGCGCACAGAAGACTTGAGCGAGATCTCCGGCATCGGGTGCTTGTACCAGAGCGGAGTGGACAGACTCGGCCGCCCCGTAGTCGTGTTCATTGGGAAGTGGTTCCCTATTGGAGATATTGATTTAGACAAGGTAAAGATTTTTTTACAGGTTTTGGACCAAAGCCAGCCATTTTTATAAAAACAAATGCTTAGAATGAATAGGATAAACACCTTTTGTATGCCAGTCAAAGGTTTTACATTACGTCAATCTTGCTAACAACATAATAAATCAGAATCATAATGTATCTCGAATTTAAATCTTTTTAATCTTTCTAAAAACAATAAAAAAGAGAGGCTTTCTTATGTCCAGTAGTGGATTTTTAAAGCCTGATAACGATGATGAGAACGGTATCAAACGGAAAAAACTTATTTTTATCCGACTGCTTATTTTTTCCTGTTAATGAGTTACTATGGCTGCTTACTACTCATAAAGCGGTATTTACACCCAGTACTTTANGTACTTTAGTACCTATTCGGTGTTCCGAGGTCGTTAAACAAATTAAAAAACAATTATACGGCTGACTGTACTTAGAGAACTAAAATCAGTTTATATGGAGGGTAATGAACTCAATTTAACGCTGAGGTACACTTCAACTAAACTTGATTAGTTTTGTTTATAAAATCAGCGTTGAAAGAGTAAATATGTTACCAAACTTTTTACATTATTAAAGGTTTTCTCCTCTAGTTTATCAAATGATAATGTGACTTATAAGTCAAATTTTTTTTTTGGTTTTCTTATGTTTGTAGTTATGTAATTACCTAGTTAGGTTATACATATGCCAAGACTACCTCGTACATTGTTTTAATTACTAAATCAATTTTATCTCTCGAAAAAATATGAAAATTATTCTATCAAGATAAAAGCAAACCAACACGTATTTGCACCGTACTTATAATTAATCAAACATAAAATAATTCCGTCGGGGTACCAGGGATTTCCGTTCTAGACTGTTACACCCGATTCCCCGATGGTAACTGAGAAGGTTTTAGTTAAGTCGAGTCTGACATTACCACACCACCGGTTATCCAGTGGGATAGTATGTTATATAGTGTGAGAGGAAAACCACATGAAAAAAAACTTATAGGTACTGTTTCAAAGCCCCGTCGATGCATGATGAATAGTACAAGTGTTTTAGTAGATTTATCAATACTAGTGGTTGCCCACAGATCGAAACTCGGCTGTAATTCATTGTTTCTTTTTGGGTTTTATTTAGAGTTCAGTAGAAACTCCGTACAAACTTTATCCATGTCAAATTACATAATCCTACGTTTGCAAAATTTTCTTAAAAAGGGGTACACATACATACGTCACAAAATTGTATATCTTAAAAATTGTTATGTTGTTACTTTAACTGTTACCATATTACACATTCCAGGCTCTCCTCTACCTCATCAAGTTGCTGGACCCGATCGTGCGCGGGGACTACGTCATCGCGTACTTCCACACGCTGGCCTCCTCCAACAACCACCCGCCCTTCTCCTGGCTCAAGGAGGTTTATACCGTGCTGCCTTACAAGTGAGTCCGAACATATCTTACCTATAATAATATTTCACACATTGGACACACAACGCCATCTAGTTCCAAACTAAGCAAAGCTTGTACTATGAAAAAATACTTACCTCGTAAAGTTACAAAGCTGTTGCAGACGGGCAACAGTTTGTTCAATAATTTTATGTGTAGTAGAATATAGAGAAAGTATTTGAATATGATACTGAAATCAATTGTTTGTAAATACTAGCTCTTTTTGAATAGGCATGATGACAGTAACCATGAACCACAAAGATATGTATTTTTCTGATGAAACGATTCGTCGCGTGCATCTAATGAAACAAAGATACTCTGTCGCATGAGTAAGCCTGCGGTGACTCCTCTATGATATTATTATATATATGCTTATTAGGTATAAGTTAAAATGGTTACAATGGGTTGACATATCCGTGCTGGGAGGGGTCCGGATGGCGTAAGAAAGCGGTTCCCGGATCTCTCCCGTCTCAGGCGCAGAGTGGCACACCGTGGTTGTTTAGTGGGTAGTCTGGCGAATCAGTCAGGAGTCCCACACAAAGTGAACCCCCTGTCCCCGCGGGGGGGAGCGAAGTGCGTAAAGGCATTCCACAACGCAAAAAAAAAAAGGTTGACATATCCGTATCGGTAAAAAGATCTAAATAATAAAAGAAAATAACTTAAAACACTTTAAACAATTTGAAATCGTAGCAAAAAACGTAGTGTTTTATAAGAATGCTTTTCTGAAGGTCATATCCATTATTATGTAACCCTAATTACTTTGACAATTGTTATTTTAATTGGAATCATAATGAGCAATATAATTCCTTCACAATTTAGTACTTAAATAAAAAAATATTTCCGACATCTAACTCACAACGTCATCTAGTCCCAAACTAAGCAGAGCTTCTATTATGGGTACTAGACAACTGATATGAATACATAAATACTTTTGTAAATGCATACATATCATACATAGAAAACACCCAAACTCCGAAACAAATATTTGCAGATCATACAAACATTTAATCCGACCCGGGAATCGAACCCGAGACCTGAGGAACAGCAGTCGCATACGCTACCGCTGAGCCACCGAGGCAGTCGGCACTTGTTTAACGAACACTGTTTTATTTATGTTTCAGATATAAGAAGAACCTGAAAGCATTCTATATCGTGCACCCCACATTTTGGACAAAGGTAAACACTATTTATTCTCGATTAATACTTTGAGATGGTGTAATATGAATCTTTGTTTTGTGTGTATCGCATGCCATGTTGTTAGGTAGTTAGGGTGACCAACCTGTCCTTCGGTTATTAAACCGCTGATAAACATCTATACTAATGTTATAAATTCAAAAGGAACTGTAATACGCTTCGGTCTAAACCGCTGCACCGATGTCAATGAAATGTCACAGAAATGCGGGCGATAGCTAGCAAGGCGAACATTCTTTAGTTGTTAACACTATTCAGAACTATCAGAAGAAAAAAAAAACAAAAATAATAGCGTAGATTGTATTGATGTATTATTAATAAATATGTCACCTTTTTTTAAAACGAATATTACAAAACATCTCGGTAGATATAATTATTACAGTTTTCCGTTTCCATTACTAATTTTAATCGAATAAACATTGAAATATATTGAGTAGTCTAAAACAGTGACGTCACAAGTTTGCATTTAGTACATTTTTTCATACAAAGTTATCATTTTGACAACGTGCTGGCGTGTTTCGTTGCTGAGTGCACGCTGCATTGTTGGATTGTCTACATTCTCAATGAGTATGGTGACCTGCTTATGCTATCAGGCAGAGTAGAGTCATTTTGATAGGGCCATACATAAAGAAAAAGATGATAAATACTAACGAATGTCTTGTAAACACCATAATGCTTGTTTATTCCAGATGATGACGTGGTGGTTCACGACGTTCATGGCGCCGGCCATCAAGGCAAAGGTGCACAACCTGCCCGGTGTCGAATACCTGTACTCCGTCATGGCGAGGGACCAGCTCGAGGTTCCCGCCTTCGTCACCGAGTATGACATGACGGTACGGTGTTCTACCAACAAAAATAACTTCCAACTATCACACAAAGTATTGTCCCTTGTGGGGTTTGAACTCGCAACACTCAGCACAGTAGAAAACGACGAGGTGACCACTCAAACTATATGTGTGCAGTCACTCTTATTTATCAAAATAGTCTGTCCAATAGCCAAAATGGTCCAGTAATGCTTNTAATGCTGGACATTGACCAGAAAGGTTGGTGAAGGATTTGTTTCAAATATTGCTTCTCTTTACTGTGCTGTTGTCCTTGCAAGTTTCTTCCCGGCAGTTCTTACGGCACCCACTAGATGAATAGAGATGGTAACGTTAAAACATTCTATTACTTCATAAAATTAACATAATATAGAGGTGTATATCTGTTCGCATTTGTAGTTTAAAAAAAACGTATTTGTTTTTTTTTAAAGTACTTTCTATCTGTACAGCAAAGTATATTAAATAAATACTACTTTTTGGTAGAAAAGAAATGTCGGATTTAAAAACTTTATTCTCAGAAAGAATTAAAGATTCACTTGAGAACACATTTTGGGTAAAAGTGATTTCGTCCAATATATATTTATTGCTGAATCAAGGTGTAGTGATTGCATCTTACAAAAGCAATGTTAACATTGTTGTTATCAATGCACGACTCACGAATATTTACAGGACAGCGTTCTTCCAACAAGCTCTTAAATTAAGTAAAAATTGTAAAAAAACATAACACAATACCGGTATCTATGTATTATATATATTTTTTGTTCACAGATAAATGGCTTGCACTACTTTCAACCAGACACGAGCAACACGTAAAGACGTTTAACTGTTCACTGCATTGTTATATACATATATATATATATATATATATTCGATCGGCCAGTGTTGCGAACATTTCAATTTGAAATATAGTCTTCGAGTAGGGAGATTTTATACCTCATCTAAGCTTCAAAAATTTTTAAATATAACTCTTGTTTTATTTAACGTGTTATATATAATCTTGTAGGTAGTTTTCGAAGCTTAGTTAAGTTCAAAATTTTCTTAGAACTTAGAAATCGTAATATATATATTTAATTTCTCCTAATGTTGTCAGCTTCCATTTTAAAATTCTCTAATAATCATAAGCGTTGATAAATTAACTCGCAAAATGCTACGGCGGAGGAATCTTGTGCTTGTAAATAAAAGTAGAATTTCGTAACGAAATGTTGGCAACACTAAAATTTAATGTTGAGGGATCGTTCTGAAATTGGAACAGTGAAATTCTGGTCTTTCGTCATTGGCCAATTTTGAAACTTGAATCGTTCAATTTTAAATATGGCTGTTGTTATAGAATTCCTGCGAAAATTTTATTCAATGTTTGATCTTTTTTTTTTAAATTTCACTTCGCGTGTAAACATAATTATGAAAAGATTTCTATCAGTGACATATCAGAAATACTGTTGGGTCCAGAAATTTGAATGATTATAAGTTAGGTGTAGGCTCTCTAAATTGTGGCTAATGTCTCTGTGCAAAATCTCTAAGTCTAGCCAAAGATGTAATGAAGAGGTTTGTTCTGACGGCTAGCAAAGGTGCTGCATGGTGTTACATAAACTCATGTCTTTATGAGTATTCCTAGACAGATATAAACTATATAAAATAACATTTAACGCACATAAAATTTAACTTGTTTATAATATTGGTGACCAACAAAAGAATTTTTTTTATTATATCAAACAGAATAAAAATTTCTCAGGAAAAAAATTAAATTGTTAAAAAGAAATCTTGTAATCTAGTATTAGTGGTGCATTTTTATATAATAATATTAACAGTAAGATATATTATCGATCGTTAGATGTTCTTATTATATCTGTATTTTAACTCTCGCAACCCTGAAATGTTTATTACCACTTAAAATATATTTTTATATTTTTTTGTCTGTGTGTTATGTTCCAAAACCGCAACGGTGTGCTATTTTTTGTAATCGAGATTTTCACAGTAGAATATACGGAGTAATAAGATATACGATAAAAATGTCTTAATGCTTACTGTTTCCTGTAAGTAAAATAAAACACAAAGCCAAAGTGAAATTAGGCATGTTTGAATTTAGTTGTTAGAGTTGTTGGGGAGGTCCCGACCACCCTCCCGTCACGCCTACCCTCACTATTCAACTTGCGACAGGGTATTTGTTTAGCGAATAGTGGAGATATATTATTTTTTAAACAGTAATTCTTGTACCGCGTAGATTTGATATTCAACTGGAGTATAGTAATTGTTAAGAGGTTACCGGCCACAGTTGGTATTCAACCTTACCAATTACTACCTCATATAAACTGGTATGTAATCGTTAGATTTTTGAGGAAATCGTGACTTTTTATATCATCTCGCCATGCTCTTTACGCGCCTACTCTTGCAATCTCTGTTGTCTTCTAGCGGACAATGTTGACACATTATCATTTTTCTGTTTATTTAGAATCAAAAGTTATCTTGAAAATAATACTGATTTGTTTATAGTGAAAAAAAATATTCATAATATAAAAGTTACCAAAAATTTAATGGACTTTCAACTTCATAGTAATCCAAACAACACTCGGAAATAAATTAAAGTGATCATTTGTTGACCAGTGTTGCCAGTTGAGGTAATGCCAATGAAAGTGAGAATGTACTGTAGTATCCCCAATCTAATTATTTGAATGTGTTACATGTTACATAATCAAACCGCGATAGCCACTCGGAGACTTAGAATTATTTTTTTTACATAAAGGTGCTTGAAATTTGTGCATATTAAAAATTTCATTTTATACCTAATAGTTTTTATCGTAGGCTTACGGTGCGTAATGCTAGACTGTAAATAGTAAGTATGCTGTTGATAGGTGCAAGATTTAGCGGCGGACACAAAACATGCATCTGGCTGTACTTTCATGGAGTGGTGTGAGTTTATGTGGAACTATCCTCATGCGCAGAACTATGTTACATGAAATCCTTAAAAAATATCTTTAATCATCGGTTTAATGGCCTATTCCTAAGAGACAGAGAATACAGAACGCGCTATGTATATTAAACTAGGAAAACAATAATCTCTGAACAATGAAACGTTTCAAGTTTGCCAATTATCTCGTATTATTAGGTACTTAGTTGTTTGTTCCGTTATTGGGAGCACTGTTGTTGAAATAGGTGTTTGTACGACAACTTTCACAAAATCAACAACCATAGTGCTAGATCAGAGAGATATATTTCGCGAACATATTGTCAACTATAATATTTTTTTAAATACTGTGCCACTAATTAGAATAGTTATCACATAGTATAATGAGTCAAGATGGTAAGGAAACCCGAAATACGTAATAACAGTCTTAACAAGATATTTTCGACCTATTTCGTAGGACATTAAAACAGCTTTGGCCCGAGTGATATAAAGCAGTTTTTAAGCTATTGCATAGCTTTTATCGCGGGGTTTGAGCGCTGCGACCGAATCAAGAAATTCCGTAACGAAAATAAACCTAACACCCCCACTCCGAGCAGCACAGTGGTGCGGCGTTGAAAGCCCTGCTTCGTCTAACGTCGTTTCAGTTCGGCACGGTGTTTGTGTGCGTGCGACTATACGTATACGTGTAGACTGTACGAAGCTCGCACGGATCGAGACGAGTTGCCCCAAAATCGGACGAATACGTAAGCAGCTGTATTGAGCGATAATAAAAATATTTTAAACTATATTAACTTCTTATTTATTTAATAAAAGAAAAAAAATGGTTTTCTTATCGGTCATCACGCTCAAAAAGTGTAACTTGAATTAATATCAAAGAAAAAACTTGAATTAATATTAAAAAAAAAAGAAAAATATTGCATAAATATTATAATTGCATAAGTTGATAAAAAACGCTATGCAATAGCTTTACCGCGGCAGTCCCCGAGTTGCCTCGCGTAATTTTTTGTTAGAGACCTTCCACACGTAATATAGACCTAGGACTGACTCGCTCGCTACGTTCATAAAATGTGTGACTATATTATATATTGTTATGGGAATGAAATGTTGCAATTTTAACACAATTGTAAGTCTCGTCGAGAACTTATGTTAGTCTTTATTATTCATTGACGACATTTAAAGCAATGTAGCGTTGTGTATATTGTGATGCTATTGTCCTTATTTAGAGTTCTTTATAGGTACAGCCAATGAAGGATAAATATCTAGGTTTATCTTGGCATAAAATTGTTGAATTCGGTTCTAGAACCGCTTGTATATTTAAGGTACAGAATAATTATCGTTGGGTAAGACGTGATTGTTTCCAACTACCCACATTTTTTGTACGAAATTGAAGTGTTGTTATGACCTTGGCAATCTCAACAAAACTTAAACTACATTGGGAACTAAAGGTGTTTTCATAATTCGCGTCAGCCTGCAACCAATCGTCTAAATGGTCTCTTTTTTAGTTCGCGAGTCAGCTGAGGGTAGTATGAAAACACCTTAAGAGTAACGTGAACTAAGGCCTTAAGCGTGTTAACTATTGTTATGTTCTTAAGCGTACCCTTGTGTTGCATAGTCTATTGCTGTTGAACTTTGAATGAGAAGTGACTTCACCGATTGTATTTGTAACGCTAATATAGGAGTTATATAAACAAAATGTGATCAAGCAAATGTTGGTTAAGTTTCATATTTTATTAATACATAGAGCGTTAAATAGGCTATGTAAATATTTAACAAATACGAAATAAAATTATTAATTTACTATATTGTAGTTTTATTTTATTTCTATTTACGACGTAGCTAATCAAACGAGTGTCAAGATCAAAGAATATGGAGAGAGACCCTTGAACCACGGTTATCCAAATTAGAAAAAATACGACGTAATGTTATTTGGACTATATAAAAGTATCTAATCAACCAATAAAAATTCTTTTTGATTGATTATTGCTAAACTGACCGTCAGGATGTTGGCGATCCCGTCTTGATCCTACCATTTTTTGCCGGGAGAACGAGACATTATAACAAATAAAAATGATGGAAAGAGATAGGCGGTCAACTCCACAGTGGTATTTGAGGTAAATCAATTTTGTATCGCTTCTCGTTGGCCGTACTATCGCCTTTATCATCAACCTAAAAGATGAAACTTATGATTTTTTGACACATTTGTTTTTGCTTTACGCAGTGGACGCAATTGTTGCATTGCAATCAGTTGACAGTCGACATTTACCCAGCCATATGACGTAAAAATATGACGGCTATGATTTAATGATGTGAAAAATTAATTGTTTATTAAAAAACTCAAAACTGAGTTTAATAAGATCTTAAACATTTTGTTTAAATATCATTTCCTTACTCCTTTACTGCCTAAGCTATCTCCATAATATATATATTAATGCCAATCTCAATATCAGTATGAATTTCCACGCCGATTTTTAAGTTTGGTTTCCCTCCCTTAATTTTCACTTTTTATTTAATATTTTCAACACTTGGATGTATTGCCAATATGTAATACCGGTACACGGCGCCGTTCTCGAAGTTGTAAGGTAAAAGCAACTTTGAGGACGAGGTGAACAGGAGAATCCCGCTTTGTTGGGCAACGTTTGGGAAGCTTCGATGGGTCTTCTCATCGTCGATCCCACAGTGCCCAAAGACGTGAGCCTTCAATGCGTACGTCCTACCCGTAATGAGCCGAAACGTTAACAAACGTTAAAACGAACACTTACGGTACGGCTGGTCCATAAGTTTAAAGTCGCTAAGCGTGCTATGGAGAGGGCTATGCTCGGCGTTACTCTAAGGGATCGCATCAAAAACGAAGTGATCCGACAAAGAACCAGGGTCATCAACATAGCCCACAGGATAAGCAAGCTAAAGTGACAGTGGGCTCGCCACATTTGCCGTAGAACCCATAACCGTTGTGGCAAAGGAGTTCTTGAGTGGAAATCGCATCTCAGCAAATGTAGTGTAGGACTTCCACAGGCCAAGTGGAGTGGTGACTTGCGTAAAACGGCTGGCAGGAGCTGGATACGAGAAGACGAGGATCGAAACAAGTCATGTGCAATTGGAGAGGCCTATGTCCAGCAGTGGTCTGCGATGGGCTGATGATTATGCAGTAAATAAAAATAATAAATTTCAAGAACATTGTAAAGACAATAAAGAATCTGGAAAAATATTATTAAGACAAATTAAAATTGTGTGCAAATTCCTTATGTAATGCCTGGCAAAAAGAACTTTTTTTACTTAACTCAATAGTACGTCTCTTTGATTGAAAACTTTGAAACCCTCTCAGTGTCTCAAGAAAAACTATTTGATTTCTTTGTTTTTAAGAATACTAAACTGTAACAAATTAAATTTAATGCTACTTCAAGTGGGTAAATTAGGCCTCTGCACCATGCTGGCCGGTTGGGGTCAGTCAGGAGCCCCACACAAAGTGAACCCCCTGTCTACACGGGGGGGAACGAAGTGCTTAAAGGCACTACACCACGTAAAAAAAAAAAGGGTAATGTTTTTCTCCTCTTTGTTACATAGTTACTAATTCTAAGCTTAATCTTGGCCCTAATATTCTTAGTAATCTTCTGAGTAAGTATGCTGATTTACATCAAGAATGATGAATGACAACAATAAATAAAATACAAATTATTTAAGTCTATCAATTTATTTCTGAGAACA
Organism: Hyphantria cunea; assembly: GCA_003709505.1. Taxonomy (NCBI): domain Eukaryota; kingdom Metazoa; phylum Arthropoda; class Insecta; order Lepidoptera; family Erebidae; genus Hyphantria; species Hyphantria cunea. The sequence continues at coordinate 12,061 of PKRV01001464.1, forward strand.
TATCATATTAATTACAAGTTTGACATCTATTTAAAATATAGACTAGTGCATTTAATACTGGGTACTTCTGGGCTGCGCTCATAAGAGTCATTTTGAATACCGTCAATACATTTGATAATAGGAATCCTCCGATAGCACCGAGGTAGCAAGGTATTGGCCACACCTGCCAGGGAGTGTTCCAGTCCAGTGGTATCACAACAGCTCCTAACCACGCTCCACAAATTGTTAAAATGGCATTGTTGACAAGCATCTCAATTATAGTGTCTTTCGAATAAGTTTTTACACCAAACAAAAGCTGCATAGCTGCCTCCACACCAGTGTGAACAATCAGTGGAAACACAGTCAACAAGGTAAGTAGTGTAGATAACATCAATGTCTCCTCGTGGCTGTCTAATACTGGCGCACCGAACAATATAATTCCGACGAAGAAACAAAACATGACACACAGAAGAAAGATAGTTGATTTTATTATATCTCCTGCTTTGTTTTTGCTCTGTTTAGTTCTCTTTGCTTGAATATCATTGCTGGAGCTCAAGTAAAACGATTTAATAAGTTCTGCGATGAAAATTAAGACCAAAACATAAAAAGATGAAGCATTGCCGACGGAGTAAAGTAATCCTTTATACGACACAACTGTTACTATACTTGGTAAATAAATGCATGTCACGAGACTAGATATTGTAATTCTTCTCAACTCCAATTGATTGTGAAGAGAAAACATATTTAATTTAAATAAATTACATGTAAAAACGAACACAACCCACGTTTAAACTGGAAATAATTGTCAGTTTTTTGACGCAATTAATTTTGATGAAATGTGACAATTATGTCAAATTGCTGTCAATATTGTTGACGTTTTATTTTTTGCAGTTTACTAAATGGCTTCAATTGGCTAATTAGGAAATGAATAAAATTAAAAATTGGTCGATAAAACATTAATAAAAATCGATTTAGGTTTTTGAGATAATTTAATTTCTGTACACTTAATCTAACACAGATTAGGTCTTTTCTGAATCTATAGCGATGTTAAAATCGAACTACACTAATTGAAACCCGTGTTTATATTTATCATTCCAAGTTGTGGAACCAAACATCCCATAAGTCCTCATTATTGAATGAGGAAAATGTCCCTATGCTTGCAATTCACCCAATAATTTTCAGTTTTGTTTTATTAGGTAACTTTAAAGTCACAATTTTTTACCTAATAAATATATACAATTTCTTGAATTGTTGTTTAATTGCATAAAGTAGTTCAATTCGTCTACAAAAAACCGACAGAACCTTAAAATATTGCACATTTAGTTTTAATAATATGAACTACTAGTCGTACTTTCACTATAAAGTTTTAAATCAATCTATTTTTTCTGTGATATACAGATACTGTAAAAGAACACTTTTGTAGTTTAATTGTAATTTTCATATACACGAACTTAGTTTTACTTTTTAGTTCGTTCTACTAATGGCAACATCGCATCGAATACTCACTTGACAATCTTGAATTTGGCAAATGGCAACATTTCTATTATGACATCAAAATTAAATTCTAAAGTGAATGAAGTATATTCCTTGCAATCGATATGACGACACCAACTTTATAAATGAAAGGTGTCGTTGGCCGTGCCATCAGTTGACTGAAAACCGTGCAGCGTTCGGCTACAGTGCGAGCCAACGCTCCTACAAAAAATCTCGAATAATACAATACAATATAGTACTGTGTTGCAAGTGTTTCGTGTGTCATTGATTACATAAAAGTTAAAATGCCCTGCCCGTTCATAGGATCGTTCAGTCAGGCCTTCGTGAAGAATTATGGGTCGAGCCTTATGAAGCAATACGGAAAGTTCTGTCCCGTACTCACTCGGAACTTCCGCTCGCTCGGCAATGACGAGACCAAGTGTCCCTTCATTCAGCAAAACGCGATCATCTCGGACGCTCCCAAGGAAATGACTGAAGACATCGTAGAGCCCATCGAGCCGTATCAGTATGAAAAATTCTTCCATGAACAAATAAGCGCTAAAAAGAAAGACTACTCTTATAGAATCTTCAGGAAAGTATCCCGTTTAGCTGCCGACGGCATGTACCCGCAAGCTTTAGAGGGTATGGATAACCGTCAAGTCACTGTCTGGTGTGCCAATGACTACCTTGGAGCGTCCCGCCATCCGGTTGTTCAAGATGCTGCAATCAACGCCATTAAATCTTATGGCACTGGAGCTGGGGGAACCAGGAACATTGCTGGTAACTCCCAGATGACTGAAAAGCTTGAGAAGGAGCTTGCCAATCTACACAAGAAGCCAGCAGCTTTAATATTTAGTTCCTGCTTTGTTGCTAATGATGCAACATTGTCTACATTAGCAAAAATATTGCCTGGCTGTTTAATATTTTCTGATGCTGGAAATCATGCCTCAATGATCCAAGGGATTAGAAACAGTCGAGCTCACAAACAAATATTTAGGCACAATGACCCACTTCACTTGAGAGAGCTGCTGGCTCAATCTCCTGCAGGTGTTCCCAAGCTAGTCGTATTTGAGACTGTTCACTCTATGAGTGGAGCAATATGTCCATTAGATGAAATGTGTGATATAGCCCATGAGTATGGAGCCCTGACATTTGTTGATGAAGTACATGCTGTAGGACTCTATGGGAAGCATGGGGCTGGCATAGGAGAAGAAAGAGGCATACAACATAAAATAGATATAGTATCTGGCACACTGGGGAAAGCATATGGCAATGTTGGAGGTTACATCGCTGGCTCTACCTTATTGATTGATACGGTGAGATCTCTAGCACCTGGTTTTATATTTACGACAGCACTTCCTCCTCCGGTTCTAGCCGGCTCATTAGCTGCTATTAGACTCCTCGCTAGTGAGGAGGGCAGAAGCTTAAGGTCGAAGCAACAAACGATAGTAAGATATTTGAAGTTATCACTGTTGGTGGCAGGCTTACCGCAACTGCCCTCTGTTAGTCACATTGTACCTGTTCCTGTGAAGGGTGCCGATAAGGTGGCACAAGTTGCCGAGTCGCTCATGAGACGTGGTCACTACGTGCAAGCGATCAACTACCCCACAGTTGCACGTGGTGAGGAGCGCCTGCGGTTCGCTCCCGGGCCTTATCATACTCCTGAGATGATCGACAGCCTGATCACTGCCCTAACTGAAGCATTCCACGAAAACGATATAAGCTTTAATGAGTTTATGAAAAATGGTACCTGCCGCGAGTGTAGCATGGAGTATAAGGTGGACATCGCTTACGAGGAACCTTACAAGTATCCCATGCAAGTCGCATAATTAATAACCTCAACATTAACCATGACATTGGGCGCTTTTTATCAAAAATAGAAAGACTATGTAATCTGTTAAAAACAAAGTATATTTAATGTTATTTCTTGCGGTTCATGTTAGGTTTGGAATAAAAAGATGGTTTTAGCAAGTCTATTCTTTTATTTTTAATCCCAGTATTTGATGAGACCGTCCCAGCCCGCCGTCAGCAGTTTGCTGGGTTCGTGCGGGTGCCACAGCGAGCTGATGCAGACACCGTCGTGAGCCTTCCACTTCTTATAAAGCTTCGTCGTCTTCCAATCCCAAATATAGCACTTGCCGTCCGCGTCACCACTCACTAGATAACTGAAACAAACGAAGGCGTTATGTAATAACATTTGGATTTGCAGTACCTATGTAATTATCAGTATATGTATACAAATCTAACTTGTTGGTGAATAACATACGTTGTTCCTATCCTCAATTATTCGTCACGATATCAGATTATCTTAATCTATATTATATAAAGTACAAATGTCTATTTTTTATCACAGTGTGACTACGTCTAAAATTAAGTAGCGGTCTGGTTTTTAATATTGGTCCAAAAAAAATACACAATAATATTCTCAAAACATCTAGATTGTTTTTAAAATATCAACAACTCGAAAATGTTGTGGTTACTGTGAGTCAACGTATACTAAATACTGGGTTCGATCGTTCGTTTTTGTATTTTAATTAGAATCGTTCTTTTAATATTTACGTTAGTTCAATTATACCCGCACTAATGATTGTATTTACCAGTCTCGAGAGAATTATTTTATTTTATTTAAATTAACTTTATGTACAACTAATTTAATTAAATATGTGTGTGGTTGAAGGCGATTTTTTTATCGCCTTCAATCACACACATTAAATTAAATTGGTTGTACATAAAGTTATAAAGTTTTTTTTATGTTATGGAGGACAAACGAGCGGACGCATCGCCTAAAGGTTATCGATTACCTCCGCCCATGGACACCTGCAAATAGAGGCGTGACAAGTGCGTTGCCGGCTTTTTGACAAGGAGTACAAGTTTTTTAGTTGTTTGTAATTTTACTTTTGTTAGGTACTTGCAGAAAGCTTAAAGCTTTGGTAGTTATAAATAAAATGTAGAAACAACCACTCCTAGTTTTTACAAGGTATTATTCCCACTAAAGTCCCACCGCTGGGCTTCTCTCCTCTCTCCTCTTCTCTCAGCAAGACAACTTTGTGGCAAGGTTAAATTAAATTAATATTTAAAGACACTATTAAAGTATAAGAAGGCTGCTTCAAAGAGTAAAAACACAATATGAAACGTTGGTTAAAGTTTAAAACATTTGTGTTTGAAAGCTATGCGCTAATGGGCTTTCCTATTAACAAGAAAACGATAGTGTGATCATTCATTTAATTGTTATGTCCATTTCTCAATCTTTTGAAACCATATTATGTCATGAATTCAATCATGCATTCCAATGCTGTATTCCTATTCCTGTGGCATCAACGTAACTAAACACGCTGAGATAGACTTTTCTGGCACTGCAATGGATACTATAATAGTTTATTAATGTTCTTTGCATAACTATATTAAAATGATCAATTGAAACGTTTGTCACTTTTATAAAAACAGCCCGCTAAATATGTCAGTTATGAGAAAATCAACAACAACACACAGATGTAATAATATTTATTTATTCCTACAAAGTAAACGAACGAAATATATAGCACAAAACATTTTAATTCTTTTTTTATATATAAATCACAGATAAATAATGTGAAAAAGTATTGCCCATGAAAACATGACTAGACGAAATGAATTAGCTGAGGTGACCTCTGAACCAAGGCTCTGACGCCTCGGGCGATTCATTTGCAGTTTACACAGACTTTAATATGCGATGACGCATACATATGTCGTATTTAAAGCTGCATTAATTTGTATTATGGACCTAAAATCGACTATAACGATACGAGCCTTAATTTTCTTTATCACCATTATTAAGGCAGGTTATTTTAAAAGGAAGTTTCTCTGTCGGTTGACGACGTTGCTAATATTATCCTTAGAAAAACTTGAACCTTAAACGATCTATTCTTGTAGAGCAGTAAAACTATTTATATTTTAAAATCCCGTCACAATAGCCTGGACAAAAATAATCTCATTAGGGTCTACAAAACACTGACACAATCGAAACTTTTCTACTGTAGTCCAGCTTGGGGTGGTGCCGCTAAAACCAAAATTATACAACTCGAAACAGCCCAAAGAGCAGTTTTAAAAGTGATACTACGAAAACCTTTCAGGTTCCCGACAAACGACCTGTACAAAGAATGTAAAGTACTTCAAATTTTTATTTTCTTGGGGAAATTTCAAATACTCCCACAATAACTTCCAACCATGAATACCTCCTTCATAAAAAACAGCCTATCTACAAGCTTTGTTGTACACCTTAGGATGGAGGTCCTAAAGTGTAAAGTTATCTTCGAGAGAAGTAAAGCGACTGGTCATAGATTGGCTGCTCATCCTTTCATATGATGAAACGAAACTAATTCTTATAATTCACGGGCAATAGCGGCTAAACATAACACACCCATAAATACAAACACACGCACACTCGCATCCAAACACATTTACACACGAAAACACTTTCAACCACAGAAGAATGAACACAGTTACCACATCTAATGCAAGAGGCATCTGAATTTGAATGGATTTGTTTGTTCCGATTTTATTTCATATTCTATTTCAACAAAATTATGTACCTAAATAGATGTATATATATTCTATAAGATAGAACTGCTATCATTCTCAGTGATGCTGATGCTAATTTCTGTTGTTGCGTCACTAAGTAAGCAAAGTATTTTTTTCTTATCTTTAGCGCGTCGTTTGACTTGACTTGCTTAGTGGGGAAGCCGTCGATAACTTCAAACCTGTAATTTGTTTATGTAGAAATTGAATAAATAAATAAATATACATATAATCGAAATCTCAGAAACGGCTCTAACGATTTTTATAAAATTTAGCAGGGGTGTCGGTGGCAATAAAATAATATAGCTATGATACATTCTTAGAAAATTTCCCGAGTAAAGCACGATCACCCAGGTACTTTTTTTATATTCATTGGCTAGAGTCAGATCTATTCAGCCTAAACGAGCATGGTTTTTCGATGACGTACACCAGAGACGTATAGGGAAATATAACAATTACCAAAATTATGCAACATGGCAAGTAAAAAATTACATTAATGAGAAATTAATTGAGTGACATATAAAGATAAAACAAGGTACTTAAACCCGTATAACAAGTAAAACGTATGTGGGTGTTGAAGCACCATAACTTGACAAATGTCACTCACAACAATTTGAACCCGAACAAAACAGCCTGTACAATGGTAACCAGACTGCTGATAAAAAAACTTATATATTACTAAACATATACATATCTTTATATATAAAAATCTCGTCTCGGGTTCGATTCCTGAGTCGGACCAAATGTTTGTATGATCTGCTAATATTTGTTTCGGAGTTTGGGTGTTTTCTATGTATATTACGTATGTATTTACAAAAAAAAGTATATATGTATTAATATCAGTTGTCTAGTACCCATAATACAAGCTCTGCTTAGTTTGGGGCTAGATGGCGTTGTGTGTTAAAATGTCCGAAAATATTTATTTATTTATTATTTAATTATTATATCGTAAACGCGACAGTTTAAAACTTAGTATATCTTTAAATAGCTTAAACGAAGCCGCTTCCGCTGCCCGTTTGCTAAGATATTTGAAATTACTCAACAGAATTTAATTCAGTCTTGAGAAATTGATAAAGTGATTCAATAGGAAGGTTTATGTGTGTAATACATGCATATGATAGTATAGGGAATTGGAGAAACCGACCGGGTCGCTAATTATAAATAAATTACACCAAGACACAAAACAAATTCTAAACCAATTAATATAATGAAGAGGGAAAGTCTTAAACCATAAATTTAAACTACATTGCGGTTAATGGTTCTAATGGAGATTTAGTGCAAGAATACGTAATTATATTATTACCTTAATGCTGATACATAAATGAACGATCTGAATTTCTGTAATGAGTATCATCACTTTTAACATAAACAATTGTTATGTGGGTAATGGGTTATCTAACAAATCGATAGACTTAGATTAAATGATTAAATTTAATATAAATGAATAGATATGTCTATATTCCGTCACTTTCGCTCTTTTATCGAGATCACCAAACTCACAAAATTAAATATGTCATCTGCTATTTGGCTTATTAGTTAGGAGTTAGGACTTTCAGGCAAGAGAAAGTTCCTTACAGTCTCAGTGAAGAATCTCCTGAAATCTCCTGAATCGGTTGCTTTGTTATAACCAATTTCACTGTTAGGCAATACATATTCCAAAATTCGACCAAATACCTTTCGGGCACTTCTTAGTTTAGCTTCAAAAGCTTTTTAAACGACTTCTTTTTAATATAATAATAGTTTGACACTTTAAAGCGACTTATTTTTTTATATAACAAGTGTGATACAACCATAGTCTAATGGCATTTGGTTAGGACTCGACATTTAGTAATCTTACATCAACAGGTTTTTAGAAAGGAGGTCTTAGCCGACTATACCACGCTGGTCAGAGTAGTTCGTATAGAATTTATTTTAAGTATTTCTTATCTTTACAGTGATGTCGATCGTTGTAAGTTAAGTGACTTAGTCATCTCTTCCGCTACCCAGGCGATGAATAAAGATAATGAATGTACTCTTTATCGATCAGCACATTGACTTACAAAGAAGCAAAAATTCTTTTTCAAACCCATTTTTAACGAGAATTACATATGTTAGCAGTGTACTTGTCATGCGTTTGCCCCTTTGTACGGCACCCTTCAGTGTCGTCATAACGACATATTTCCTCCTCTCGTTAAAGCCCTACTGATAACGCATATCATATAGATTCGTCCACTGATCCATTTGTTCGTATCATAACTAAAATAAACAGCAAATATCTGGTATTTGTTGAAAAGAAACGGACGCCGTCCTTCGTTTACACTGATAACTTTGGGCCGTTGCTAATATATAACATAACTTTGTATTTAAGCTGCTGTTGTTCTGTGTAATTTGCACTTTTAGTCAGTTCCTACGGCACCCAAAGAATGAATAGAGGTGACATTCGGTGTTTTTAATCTGTGCCTACGCAGTATTTTATTCACATATTACGATAAAATTAAAAATTATTAATTATATTTTTCGCAGATTAAAAATGATTACTGATATGCTGCCCTAATTTTCGCCAATCTAATGGGGCCAAAATTTAAAGTCAGGCGTGTATACTTAAGTTTATTTGAAGACTTTTATTAAATATGACATGTTATTGGAATAAAGTCCAAGAGGTCGGGACTTAATTAAATTTTGATGTTTGATGACCTCAATTTTTCTATAATCAAATAACAATCACAATGTGAACTGTAAATTACTAGTTCATCTATTTTATATTAATTCAATTCGTTACGGTCACAAAACTAATAGAATGATGATTTACAAATTTCAGAGATGTGATTAATATTCAGTTTTGAATAGTTTTTAAAGTTGGTTACACCAAAGTTTTCTTTAAACATCATCATTATTATCAACAACCCACCGAAGTCCATTGCTAGACATAGACCTCTCCAATTGCACGCCACTTGGTTCGACCCTCAGCTACTTGCATCCAGCTTCTGCTAGCCGTCTTGGGCAAAACATCACTTCACCTGTCCTGTTACCGTCCTACATTACGTTTGCCGAGACGCGGTATCCACTCAAAAATCCGTTTACCTCAACACTTGTCGATTCTACGGCAAATTAGCCAGTCCACTGCCACTTCAGGTTGCAAATCCTGAAGGCCACGACCCTGGTTCTCTGCTGAATCACCTCATAATAATAAACACACTGAATTAGAAATAGCCCGCTGACGACTGCCAAAGGCCTGATGGAATAAATTAAAGTGAAAACCTGAGAATAGAAAGCAGAGGTTCGGTATTGAGAGAGGTATATGGCCGATGTGGATATTTCAGATTGTGGATTACAAAAGTCAAATATTTAGTTTTGGCAGTCTAAGTAATGCTACACAGTATATACGACATAACAGGAACTAATTAATTTTGTTTATTAGTCAACAAACAAACACAAATTTAATAGGCATATTCCATACCTACTTAAATATTGAAACAGTAAAACCTAAGTTCTGGTAATCACAAAATTGACGTATTTAAAAACAATTCGTAAATTAACTCACACGAAACATATGAATCTATTAATATTCAAAGATTAATTAATGAAACAGAACACGTCAAGGCTTTTTTTAATACCTCGTCAAAATGACTCTGTTCAGCCTGATGGTAAGCTCAAGCCGAATCCAACAGTGGGGGCCACCATATTCACTGCGAAAGCAGACAATGCAATATGGCGGCCTAGTGAGATGCTTATAACAGAAACGTATTTTTTGTCAGATATTTTTTACAGTAAAAGTTACACGGTGAGATTATGGTGGTTTTACTTGATTATCTCTATCAGATGATCTAGTTTAGAGGACACTGATGACGACTTCAAAAAAGGAGAAGATTCTTAATTCGACTGTTTTTTTTATGTTTGTTACTTCAGAACTTTCGACTGGGAGGACCAATTTTTTATGACTATTTTTTTATTTGAAAGCTGGTGGTCGCTTATGGTCCCATTTAAATTTCGACCAGTTCTTGGAATGGTTTTGTTATGTTAATTTTTTTTTAAAGATAACTCCCTTTTTAACATCAAATCCTGTGTCGTGAGGAACTTCAACTTTCTTTTTCAATTTACTATAACTATTAATGGAATAATAGCCTTATTAGTAAGTTGCTGATAACACTTACTTTAATATTCTGTCTTATCTTTATATACCTATATAAATAAATCTTCTGTGAGTATGTATATGACTAAACTCCTCCTAAACGGCTGAACCGATTATAATGTTTTTTTCTTGTGTGTATTCTTGATATTCGAGAATGGTTTAGATTCACAAAACGTTAAAAAAACATATACAATGTATTTGTGTAGCTAATTTTCTTTAAATTGTATCAATTTTCTGTTTATTACATGTCTATATGTATAATTAATTTGCATGTGTACAATTAAACAAAACATGTTGAAACTATAAACGTGTACATCTGTACAATTTGGTGTGACAAATCAATCAGATATACTTTTCACATGTAAATTTAGTCTATATTGAAATTAAAGTAAATAACGCTGTAATCGAAATAAAAATAATAATAATAATTGCAATTAAAACACAGTGTTGCCATTCACCCATCTTTTATTCCAAATCAGTAGTAGAATATGTATTTATTTAAATAATATTGATTTATTAATGAAAATAAAGATATTTACATTATTGATATTAACATGATAAGAACTAGCATTGGACTTAGTCATCATAGCTATATTCTTAATAATATATTCAGATAAATAAAATTGGAGTGTCTGTTTGTGTCATTAAGTAACCCTTTTTTACTAAATGCATATATAAACTATATTATACACACGTTACCTAAACCAAAACATTGTTTTTTTTATAATTTTTGACTGTCTATTTGTTTGTTCCGGCTAATCACTAGAACCACTGGACCGATTTTGTCGGGACTTTCACTGGCAGATAGCTGATGTAATAAGATTTTTGATTTTTACAGACTAACTTTGCCTCGCGGTGTTACTCGGAGTTGTTAACATACAACAATAACCGCGGGTAACACCGCCGGGACTAGGCTGGTTGATTATAATAAGCAAATTAATTGTAGTCATCAAATCTCGTGAACCTACGATTTTCATTGCTTCATACTTTGAAACTATACAGTTATATTTTAATCAACAACCCATAATGTCCCACTGCTGGGCTCGGATCTCCTCTCAGGAGAGGGTTAAGGCCATACGTCCCCACGCTGGCCAATTGCAAAAACAGCACAGGCGCTGTTTCACACCGGTTTTATGTGAGGCCATGGTATCACTCCGGTCTAGCCGGCCGATGCATGCCGGAGCGTGGCTTTCCCATGGATTATAGTGAGACATGCATATGTTTACTTTCAAATGTCTAATGGTTTCAAAGCTACATCGTACAGTTCAAAGTTGTTACATTTTTTGCGACGTGAAGCAATGAAGTTTGTGCCTCTATATCAATTCTTGTCATAGTACAATAGTCCATACGTTGATAATTCAGATAACACTGGCTATTGAATAAGACAGTCAAAGCCACAAGTCACAATACTATCGCAAGACAATCTGTAAAAAACACTAATAGTGTTTTAATATGAAATTAAATTTACAGTGTTCTGATTGCACTTTTATCATTTACCTTGTCACATGCGATATGTTGCTTACACATTGTAAAATTTAATAAAGGAAATGATAAACACTTATGTAGAGATTCAATCAAATTCAAAGTTATTTCATTTAAAATTTACTCAATTATGGGCTTGTAAACTTGCTATTTCTTGATATTTTATTTCGTACTAGCTGAGCCCCGCGGTGTAACCAGCAGTACGACATGAAAAGCGGGCAACGCCGTGTGGCGAAGCTGGTCGAAAAATTTAAAACTTGATTTTTGAAAGTATCGTATATACTTCCATTTGCATTTAGTGAAAAGCTGTTAATTTGAGATTACAAACACACTTCAATTTTATTTATTTGTATAGATATTCCGGCGAACTTGTTACCACCATATTTTTACTTCTTTAATATTTTCAAGCCGAAAAATACGGTTATATTTTAATTTTCTTCTACACAAACCTTGTCCTAACAATAACGAACAAATAGAAAAAAGAATTATCCAACTCAGTGCAGCCGATCGGAAGTTATGTGCGTACATACATTTCAGTGATTCATTTTTGAAGCTATACTTCTTTTGGCGCGTTAGGGAAAAATGATGAGAGTAAATTTTTACGATGCGCGTGCGCACCGTCGCGAAAAACCGACACGCTGAAGTTAGCTATAGTCAACATTCTAGTTTTTCAAATTTTTATCTTGTTACGCCAAAGAAGTATAACTTCTAACGCGTGTACATAAGTATACACACACATTATTGTTTATATAGAAGGTAGAAGAAGACGGATAGATTGGAAATAGGATTGTCCATCATTGTCTCCTTATATATAAAGAAATAAGGTTGAAATTTTTAATGTCATTTTATTAGAAAGAGCTGAACAAATAACACATGTAATCAATTGTTATGTAAACCAAAGTCGCATAACTACGATTGATTTTTGTGATAATAGCGAGTATTCGAGATATCACATTGGATGTAATTATTATTTACCTATTTATTTATTGACTAACAACGCCCCGCGGTGTTACCCGCGGTTGTTGTTGAACAGCGTGTAGCAACGCGAGGCGAATCAAAAAAAGTTCTCTAAGTTACTCCTTATATCATCAGCTATCTGCCAGTGAAAGTCTACTCAAATCGGTTCAGATATTAGCCGCAATAAACATACTACCTGACAAACTTTTAAAAAAAAGATTTTTGATGTGAGTGCTGAGCTTGAGGTCTCTGATTCGATTCCTGGTTTAGATCAAAGGTTTGTATGATCTGCAAATATTTGTTTCGGAGTTTGGGTGTTTTATATGTATAATATGTATGTATTTACAAAAAAAGTATATGTGTATTTATATCAGTTGTCTAGTACCCATATCACAAGCTCTGCTTAGCTTGAGACTAGATGGCGTTGTGTGTAAGATGTCCGAAATATTTATATATTTATATAATTTCATATCTCACTATTTAGCGAAAAACTATCAATATGAAATTACAAACGGACATATCAATTTTATTTGTTTGTAATAGATGTATCGATTAAAGGCTGGTTTTACAAAATAAGGTTTTAGTCTATGTAAACACGAGTGGCCAATGACGTATCAAAGATAATAGACCTGATAAAAATAAGTATTGGTGTGTAATATCCGTGTGTTGTTAAATTAAGAATACCTGACAGTGTCACAAGCCCTATTCACCTGAGTTCGTCGCAAGAGCCGACTAAAGACCGTTTTCAATAACCTACCTCTGTGGCGACTTCCACATACAGCGTTAACATATATACAACTTTCCAACATCAACCGTTGGGCAATGGCCCGCCAGGCATGATCACCTCGCCTGGTCGAAGGATCCTCCCTTTGTGTTGGAGGGACATGACACCCGTTCCTCCACAACCTCCAGTTTTAAACAATCTTAATTAACCTTAAAAACAGTATTTGCTTTTACTAAAACTTTTAAAAAAAGACGGCTTGCAGGAGCTGGATGCGAAAAGCCATGGATCGAGCTTAGTGGCTTGCAATTGGAGAGGCCTCTACTACCCTCGCACAGAAGATCAACGTTAAATGACAGCGTTCGTGCTGTCGTGTTTCGTTAGTGAGTTCGAGACCGGAGGCCCAATAGTGCAGAAGCATCTAGGCCGCCATAGTATGGGTCGCCATGCTGCATTGTTGCATTGTCTGTATTCGCATTGAGTATGGTGACCACCACTCTTGGATTCTGCTTATGCTTTCATATCAGGCAGAGTAGAGTCATTTTGGCAGGGCCATACATAAAAAATCTATATACCAAACTCAAAGTAGAACAAAACCTTTTGCAGGAGATTCTAATGTCCATCAGTCGACTATGAAAAGCTGATTGTGATAATGAGAGCATTCAGTTGGTAAATATACAACGCTTTTTGAACTATGGATTTCTGTTTCGGCATAGTATTATCCTTCAAGACCGGACAATTTTTATAAGCTAATATAAGAAATTCTCGTGTCACGGTGTTTGTTTCCATGAAATTTTGTGTGCATGTCGAATAGGTCTGAGAATCGGAGAACATCAATTTTTCATACCCCTTATTGATAAGGGTGACTCATCCCTAAATATTTTTATGGCGTAACGTTTGCCGGGTCAGCTAGTAATTTATACTTTTCATACTAACTCTCTCTGACTTAGCCAGAGAGAGTTAGAGTATTGAAGTAGGACACTAAATAAAGTTTATTTTTTTATTATTTAAATTTTATTTTTTTATATTATTTATATAAAGGTCTCAGGTTCGATTCCCGGGTCGGACCAAATATTCGTATGATCTGCAAATATTTGTTTCGGAGTTTTCAATTTATAATATGTATGTATTTACAAAAAAAAGTAAATATTTATTTATATCAGTTGTCTAGTACCCATAACACAAGATCTACTTAGTTTGTGACTAGATGGCGTTGTGTGTCAGGTGTCTGAAATATTTATTTATTTATATAAAGACAGTATTGCGTTTAAGATGTTTACCACCTCAACTGTATATGAGAGTGATAAGCAACATACATTAAGAAACTGGTTGCCACCGGTATAATAATCAAAATACCTAATTATAGCAGAGTATAAAATAAATATTATTTATAATTGATAAGTGACTTGTATATTATTGAAGATATTATTTTTATCGTCAGAGGTTTTTTTATGGAATGCGGGACAAACGAGCAGACCTATCGCCTAATGGTACCAACCACCGCCCATGGACACCCATAACACCAGAGGCGTCACAAGTGCGTTGCCGACCTTGGGAGATGGGGATAATGAGAGGAAGGGTTGCATTATGGGCCTCCGGTACCCTCACTCACTCAGTGAAACATAGCGCAGGCGCTATTTCACACCGGTTTTCTGTGAGGCCGTGGTATCGCTCCGGTCGAGCCGACCCATGCATGCCAAGGCGTGGCTTTTCCACAGTAAAACTTTTCACGGTAAAGGTTTTTTAGACATATATTCAGTATTATTATTGGTATGAGACAATTGGAAATTATTAGTCTTTGTGTATGTACACAACAAGAATAAGTTTANGGTACAACTTCTAACGGGCGTACATAAGTACACACACATTATTTTTTATATAGAAGGTACAAGAAGACAGATAGATTGGAAATAGAATTGTCCATCATTGTCTCCTTATATATAAAGAAATAAGGTTGAAATTTTCAATGTCATTTTATTAGAAAGAGCTGAACAAATAACACATGTAATCAACTGTTATATAAACCAAAATCGCATAACAACGACTGATTTTTGTGATAACAGCAAGTATTCGAGATATAAAATTTTATATAAATAATTATTTACCTATTTATTTATTGACTAGCAACCCCTCGCGGTGTCACCCGCGGTTGTTATTGAACCTTTACAATAGCGGGTAGAAACGCGAGGCGAATCAAAAAAAGTTGTCTAAGTTACTCATTATATCATCAGCTATCTACCAGTCAAAGTCTACTCAAAATCGGTCCAGATATTAGCCGCAGCAAACATACTAACTGACAAACTTTTCAAAAAAATTTTTGATGTGTGTGCTGAGCTTGAGATCTCGGGTTCGATTCCTGGTTTGAACCAAAGATTTGTATGACCTGCAAATATTTGTTTCGGAGTTTTCAGTTTATAATATGTATGTATTTACAAAAAAAAAGTAAATATTTATTTATATCAGTTGTCTAGTACCCATAACACAAGCTCTACTTAGTTTGCGACTAGATGGCGTTGTGTGTTAGGTGTCTGAAATATTTATTTATTTATATAAAGACAGTATTGCGTTTAAGATGTTTACCACCTCAACTGTATATGAGAGTGATAAGCAACATACATTAAGAAACTGGTTGCCACCGGTATAATAATCAAAATACCTAATTATAGCAGAGTATAAAATAAATATTATTTATAATTGATAAGTGACTTGTATATTATTGAAGATATTATTTTTATCGTCAGAGGTTTTTTTATGGAATGCGGGACAAACGAGCAGACCTATCGCCTAATGGTACCAACCACCGCCCATGGACACCCATAACACCAGAGGCGTCACAAGTGCGTTGCCGACCTTGGGAGATGGGGATGATGAGAGGAAGGGTTGCATTATGGGCCTCCGGTACCCTCACTCACTCAGTGAAACATAGCGCAGGCGCTATTTCACACCGGTTTTCTGTGAGGCCGTGGTATCACTCCGGTCGAGCCGACCCATGCATGCCGAGGCGTGGCTTTTCCACGGTAAAACTTTTCACGGTAAAGGTTTTTAAAACAGATATTCAGTATTATTATTGGTATGAGACAATTGGAAATTATCAGTCTTTGTGTATGTACACAACAAGAATAAGTTTAAAAACATATAACTCGACTGCGTCACAACATTTGATAAAATTTATTATTATTTATTTACAAACATCTTGTGTCGCGTGGAACTTTACATACATACATGAGACGGACACAAATAACACCCAGACTCAAAACAATTTGGCTTAACTAACGAACTTTCTAAGGAGAATAATGTACTATGGCCAGCAGTGGACTATTGAAGGCTGATTTTAACGGACTTAAATAAGAAGACGTCATTATATCTGATGAACTTCTTTATTAATGTTCACTACTTATTAATTTTGTCATTCCTGAACCACAAAAGATAAATTACAAAGTGGTAGACGTAATTATTGGCGGTCCTATCGCTAACTGCGATCTCCTCCACTTTAAAATGCATTTAATATGCTGTGTGTGTATGTGTATAAGAATTCTAAGGCAGCTTATACACCAGTGCCACACCACCAATTTTGAAAGGTATATTTCCTGTTTGGTCCCAATGAAATTTTAAGCAAAAATATTACCGTATTTTTGCTTAAATCAGACAGTTAAAGAGAAGAAGATTCTTTTATAAACAATATTTTTAAATACAAGACTCTATTAAAGAAAAAAAAAAAAAAAAAACAACGTCGAGATTATGGCCTTAAAAAAATTATGCTTCCTTTTTTAAAAATTACTCAAAAGTAATATGTTATATTTATTGAGTTTCGCCTTGAAACGGATATTGTTTTGAAAATAGAATACACGCATTGATCGAACTTTCCATCTATAAGAATCGTATAAAGTGGGATCTACTGCAATAATAACAAAACATCAAAATAATTTATCCCCATTACGTCATTATTTAAGTCATCTGTTATTTATGTATAAGGAACTGTCGATGGAACATAAAGTATTAGTAGTTTCTTAGCATTATATACTTGATATGTTCGCGGCTCCGTCCGTGTGTATGTTGGTTTTCGCGGTAAATGTAGCCTTTTTCCTTCCTCAAGAATCAAAGTATGTCCATGACAAATTACGTTGAAGTCAGTGCATCGGATTAGATGTAAAAGCAGACAAGACAGAGTTACTTACAATTTTTTTGTATGGAATGTAGGCAAACGAGCGTACGTGTCGCCTGATGATATACGATTACCGCCGCCCATGGACNTAGTCCGCAGATCCCAGTGAGTCGGGATGAGATGCGGTGCGCGGTGCTGCGGTGAGATCCCCAGTGAGTCGGGGCGGTTGCTGCGTAGTGGCTGGCTGCTGCATAGACGGGAGAGAACTGCTTTGCTTACATGGACCGTAGTTGCAGTGTGCTGTGCCTAGACGCTGTTGAGGCCGTAGGGGTAAACCAGGCTGGAGCGGTCGCTTCCTGCATGTGGTGCTATCCCTGTTGAGGCCGAGGTTGCTGGCTGGCTGAGACTTGCTGTGGGAGTGAACATGATGGTGGCGCTCTGCTGTTGATCTGATCCTACGAAGGCTGCTTCTAATCACGTCGGGGTCACCACTGTGGCGGAACGGATATCATGTTCCTCCAACACAAAGGGAGGATCCTCCGACCAGGCGAGGTGATCATGCCTGGCGGGCCACTGCCCAACGGTTGATGTTGGGAAGTTGTATATATGTTAATCGGCGCGAGAACTTCTATTGCGCGATTTAGGATTGGTAGTTTCTTAGTTTTCTTCGTTGCTCCGTAGTTCGATGTTTCTTCGGTAGATGGCGCTGTCATATATTTTATGTTGTTGCGCTGTATGTGGAAGTCGCCACAGTTTCTTAGTATTATATACTTGATATGTTCGCGGCTCCGTCCGTGTGTATGTTGGTTTTCGCGGTAAATGTAGCCTTTTTCCTTCCTCAAGAATCAAAGTATGTCCATGACAAATTACGTTGAAGTCAGTACATCGGATTAGATGTAAAAGCAGACAAGACAGAGTTACTTACAATTTCTTTTATGGAATGTAGGCAAACGAGCGTACGTTTCGCCTGATGGTGAGCGATTACCACCGCCCGTGGACACCCGTAATACCAGAGGCGTCACAAGTGCCTTGTGAGTCTTTGGAAGATGGAATGGGGGAAGGTTTGGGGTAGTATCCTCACCCACTCGGTGAAACAAAAAGCAAGCGCTGTTTAACACCGGTGTTTTGCAAGGCCAGTGGCTCTCCCAGGAATTGGAAAACTAATTTCATGTGGCGTTTAAATAGCTTAAGGAATGTTTTAGCTACACTTTTCAGTCAGGACAGTTTTACCTCCTATAAATCTTAAAACGAAATTTCCAGCGGTTTAATAATATTGACGTACAAGATATTTTTTTGAAAATGTTACACTCACAAAATTTAGACTTTTGGGACCACGAAATTATGTTCATTAAATTTGTTTCTTTTTTAGATCAGTTAATACAGTAACTAACTCTTAAAATAGTGCCCTAGACTCCAGTTCGACCTTAGGGCCATAAATATTTTAGTTTCATGATTTTATCAACTCTTATAAATGATGGTTAGATTATTTTCTTTAAATCTAAGAAGGTAGGAAAGAAAACACAATTGTCCAAATTAAATTATGAATAACAATGTTTTGAGTTAAGAAATATACCGGCTTAGTTCTTGCCGCCATGTTCATTTTCGTCAATTTTTTTTAAATAACCTGAATATTTTAGTAAGTCCGTGTTAACTTTCCGCGGGGACACATAATTATTTGACACCCTCCAAATTTATATTCAAAATTTCTACATATTCGGATAGGGCTCGTCTAGCCCTACGAACGACACATCGTTCGTATAATTCCGGCACGTAGGAATTCCAAAATTTGAACGCCCACCCTCCCTTCTTTATTTTTGGTGGTAAACATTGCGGCGAGGCAAGGGTAGCGGACCGTAGTCTTGACGAAATGTTAATTTCTTTATTAAAAAAAAAACAAAAATATCACTTCCCGCGGGGCCGCAGTATATACGATTAAGCGGACTAAGAAAATATAATACCTCCGGTTTTCTTTCCTTTTGTTTCTATACACACCTTGTCCCGACAATAACAAACACATAAAAAAAGAATAATCCAATATGGTGCATTAGATCGAAAGTTATGCGCGTACATACATTTTTGTGATTCAGTTTTAATTATATTGATATAGAGCCTAATCAGGAATATTTTCCAGATGACGTCAAAAAATTTAATATGCGGGATATTTAAATTAGGTGACTTTTATTCTCAGGATATACGTGGTGACAGTAATATATTTTCACTTATACTATGTAAATATTAAAATGATGTTATGGCTACTGTTCTTCTATAAAGGGTTTGTGTAGACGAATATTCTACCCGTATATCCGGTTATAACACAAAACATTATGCATTGTACGTTCGCCGGATGACCTCTGAGAGTTATACATTGTATTTCGGTAGTGTTATTATTGGCAATAGTCCTTCTGCCCCACGCGGTCAGGCGTGTGTCCAAATTATTTCTCCGCACACACATATAACTTTTCTTTTATGAATGTGTGCCTGTGAGTTGGTCAAACAAATGTCAACCTTATAACTAATTAATTTAAATAACTAATTCCTTTAATTCATTACATATTTATGCCAAATAGGTCTAAATTTTCCACATTGGCAACAGCAAAAATATTTTTCCAACCTAATTCGATGAGCGGATTTAATTTTAAAGATAGTGAAGATTATCAAGTGTTGACTGTTTTATCTTCGCATTGATCTTGTTCCAATATACCTACTTGTGTTGCTATGAGTTTTTTTTTGCCATTATTATCTTAAAATAATCAATCTTGACATGCAGGCCAGCAGGGAGGGAGGGCAAGCAACGACAGTGCGGTCGGTACTTGAATGGGTGACCGCTGGTGGCATGTTATCATGAGCGTGTCCGTGATTCGGAGGCCAAGTTAAGCAGTCGGTTCCGGTTGGTATAGGATAACATTCGTGATTAATTGAGTCCCGCCTGCCACCACTGCGACTGCAGTGAGGACTCGGCCCAGCACAAGCTGGCGGTGTGCCCCGCTTGGGCGCCGCAGCGTCGGGCCCTCACTGCAATCATCGGAGGAGATCTCTCGCTGCCGGCCGTCGTACACTCCATGGCCGGCGGCGAGAGCAGTTTTACCGTGGTCGCGACCTTCTGCGAGGAAGTCATCTCGCAGAAGGAGGCGTCTGAGAAGGCCCGGGAGGAAATCTCCACTCGGACCCGATCCGCCACCGGCGAACCGGGAGGCGGAGGCGCGCCTACCAGCGCCTCATGCCGCATGCGGATGGGCGGGACGGGTTTTCCCCCCATCCGCTTCACAGGCCACCCGCGAGGGGGGCGACGATACGCGTGTGCTGTACGTCGCCCACATTGAGAGGTCTTAACATCTAGAGACGGTGCCCGCTTCTATGCGGGCAAGCGCTGGGAGGGGTCCGGATGACGTAAGAAAGCGGTTCCCGGATCTCTCCCGTGTCAGGCGCAGAGTGGCACACCGTGGTGGTTTAGTGGGTAGACTGGCGAGTCAGTCAGGAGTCCCACACAAAGTGAACCCCCTGTCCCCGCGGGGGAGCGAAGTGCGTAAAGGCATTCCACCACGTAAAAAAAAAAGGATAACATTCGTGAAGCTTAGTTAGCGGCCTCTGCGCGGTTTGGCCCTTAGGCGCATCACGGCATCGACCTTCCAACGCCCCTCTCGGAACCCGAATTGGGCGTCCGACAGGTCGGGGCCCACCTCGCTGAGATGCCGGACGATGCGGGCATCTTATTATATACCTTAACATAATGTATTTACATTCAGATTTTCTGAATTATAGAATCATCATGAGTACGTGACATCGAGATTTGTTTACAATGAATTCCTGTTGATTTGTCGACTGATACTTATCATGCTGACCATCATATAACTAGTTGCTTTATTTAATACTAGCCGACCCGTGCCCTCTTCGTTGGGCGTTAACCGCCCGCTTTTCTTCTACTTGATTTACAAATACAATTATTTTTAAGTAAATTTTTTGATCAATCATAATAAAATATGGCCTATGTCACTCCTGAAAAGTGTCGCTTACTGTTAATGAAAGAATTTTCATGATCTGATCAGTAATTCAGAAAATTAAACCCCACAACCATACAAACAAAGTTAGAAACTTTAAACCTTTATAATATTAGTATAGACATTAACCTACAACTTTTCTAGAATAGAAAACTCTTTATGAGCACACCATGTTACGGAGTTAAATAAATACATAATACATAAAATATCCGAAGTGTGGTGTACAAAGGGCGGCCTTATTGCCAAAAGCAATCTCTTCCAGACAACCTTTACTTGTAGTTATACAAAGTAATCGTTTATCTTTTGTGTGCGTCCATTGATACTAATGACGGAGATACACTTTATAGGTCATTGGTCGAATCACTAATAACATTTATAATACTACTAAGTGCTACTTTATTTAAATTAATTATTCGTATCTATACAAATAAATATAATCGGAGTGTATGTTTGTAATGTTAAAAATAACAGATTATTATTTATTTATTATTAAAATAACCGCTTTTTACTAAATGCATATAGGCATGTATTTTTTCTGTCTGTTCCGGCTAATTTCTGTAACGGCTTGACCAATTTTGGCGGTACTGTCAATGCCAGATATCTGATGATATAGGGAGTAATTTAAGTTAGGTTTTTAGACTAGCTTTGCCCCGCGGCGTTACCTGCGTTTGTTGTATAACAAGTAACATCGCTTGGCTCAGCTAGTGTATCATAAATTTGTCAGTAAAATAATTGTATTTTAAATACTTATGATTTTATTTATACACATATGCACACGAAACTATTAAGGCTGACTCGGTGGCGCAGTGGTTGCGTATGCGACTGCTGTGCTTAAAGTCTCTGGTTCGATGGCCGGGTAGGACCAAATATTTGCAATACCTACAAATATTTGATTCAGAGTTTGGGTGTTTTTAACTGACTTCAAAAGGAGGAGGTACTATGTTTCACTGTATGTACTTTCTTGTTTTAATGTATGTAATCGTAAAGTAATCACCCCGTCAACTGTGGACCAATTTTGAAAATTTGTTTTTTTCGGTGTATAATATGAGTATGTGTGTGATACTAAACGCAAAATCGCTTACCATCAGACGATAAGTCTGCTCAATTGAACCCTATCCCATAAAAGAAATCCCGTAGATATTCTATCCAATCATTCACCAATTCTTATTTTTACCAATTTAATTTTTTTTATTTTTCTTTTTTACATTTTCAAAGAAGGTTCATGTTTGCCAAGTTTAAGTTGAAAGGAACCAAAATATGGAAGAAAGACAGAAAAATGCTGATGACTCAACCAGCAAGTTTTTGCACTTAAAAGAGATTAAGATAATGTCAGAAGTGACCTTCTGAACTCATCAGTTGCATCATAGTTGCAACTAAAAATATTTACAAAATGAGGTCATTCACCCGTGAGATAAGATTAGTCACATGTAGTCGGCATTGACCTATACTCATAGCTAGTCACAAAGTAATCATATGGGATTGCTTTGGAATTCATAATTTAAATGGTATGTATATCTAAACATATTTACTACCAGGTATACTAACCTCTCGCGCTCATAGCCCAGTTGCACTCGGTGATTAGAAACAATCATCGAGGGTAAGCAACGATGGCGCGGTCAGTACCTGGATGGGTGACCGCTGGTGGCATATTACCATGAGCGTCTCCGTGATTCGGAGGTCACGTTAAGCAGTCGGTCCCGGTTGTTATCATACGATAACAGTCGTGAAGCTTAGTTGGAGGCCTTCGGGCGGCTTAAAAACATCCAACGGCAAGATTTACGTAGCCACAACGTATTCTTGCCAGTCCCCAACCCGCACTTGGCCAGCGTGGGGACGTATGGCCTTAGCCCTCTCCTGAGAGGAGACCCGAGCCCAGCAGTGGGACATTATGGGTTGTTGTTTGTTCTGTTGTTTATACTAACCTCGTCTGCGTCTCCTATTGCCGTAAAGCATGAACAAATTTGATTAGCATAAAAAGGTTATTGTGAGCCAAACATGGACATAGACATTTTCACCGTGGGGCGCCTGCGCTGTTTTTCACCGGGTGAGTGAGGATACCGGAGGCCCATAATCCACACCTTCCCCGCATCCTCCCCCCATCCCCCAAGGTCGGCAACGCACTTGTGACGTCTCTGGTGTTACGGGTGTCTATGGGCGGCGGTAATCGCTTACCATCAGGCGATACGTCTGCTCGTTTGCCCACTATTCAATAAAAAAAAGACACAGACTATTTTTTTTTAAATCTTTTAAAGGGAACCAATAGGCATAGTTTTGAAAAACTGTTTTATGAAGTTCGGAAGTATCTCCTATTGTCAAAAACAGTTACAT
This sequence comes from Hyphantria cunea, assembly GCA_003709505.1. Lineage (NCBI taxonomy): Eukaryota > Metazoa > Arthropoda > Insecta > Lepidoptera > Erebidae > Hyphantria > Hyphantria cunea. Next base: position 35,760 of record PKRV01001464.1, read on the forward strand.
TTTTATAAAAAATTATATTTAAAAAGAAAAAATCCTAATAGGAACAAATAGCGATTGAAATTTAAAGTTTAAAACTCGCGAGAAAACGCTCGGTGGTGTCATGGCGCCTGTTTGTGTAGGACGCGACGTCACCATTTGTCATTCAGTGTCAATTATAGCTTTTAAAAACAGTAAAGTGATCTTCGATTATATCCGAACAAATTGAGCTTTATACATAAGTGACGTAACTCGCTCCGATAGGTGTTCAACTTGACATGGCGGATTGCTATATTATGTAGTTTTATTTTTTTAATTAACTATTAATATCGCTCTAAATATGAAAATAAATACGATTTTTATACTCTATAAACCTCATTTCATAAGTTAAATACGTAACTTTAGTGGTTTTTGGTTACTGTCATCATGCCTATTCTTTCATATATTGTTTGTGTGAAACTAAACATTTACGCAGTGCACGCATTGTTAGCTCTCAAAAATAAAAACTCCTCCGTTTTTGCAGCATATTTCTTGATACTCAGTTAGTCTTGGTCGTAGCTTGATGACATATAGCCTTTCTCGGTAACTGGGCTATCTAACGGTAAAAGACTTCTCAAATCGGACCGGTACTTCTTGAGATTAGCGCGTTCAATCAAACAAAGAAACTCTTCAGTTTTATAATTCCACTTATATTATAAACGCGAAAGTTTATAAGTATAGATGGATGTTTGTTACTCTTTCACGTAAAAACTACTGAATGGGTTTTAATGAAACTTTACAATAATATAGCTTATACATCAGAATATCACATTGGCTACAATTATCAAATTATAAAGATACATTTCACACAATATCTTTATACCGCGGTTAACACCGCGGGACTCGGCTAGTATTAAATAAAGATTAATATTATCTAACACGAGAAAGATAGGTAATGCATTTTGGAAAAAACCCATTGATTCTGATCAAAAAAATTGCTTTGGACTTGTAGATACCAAGACGAGATGATGAACTGTGGGACTGCCACATCTCAATGAAGTGCGTTCATGACAACACTAAGAGCTGGTGTTTTTCTTCGAATACGATAAGGGCTGAAAAACATGTAAATTTTTTTTTTTTCATTTCATATAAAAATCATTTAGAAACCTCTTATTCTCGTCAACAAATTTTAAAATTTTTGTCTACCTGTCGGTTTATGTCGGCTAGTTTCTGGAATTCCTAAGAATTTCGCCGGCAAATAACTGATAACATTAGGTTACTTTTTTAGACTAGCTTCGCCACGTGGTTGTTATAAGTGCTACAATAACCGCGGGTAACACGGCGGGCTAGTTATTCGATATTTTTCGTGAAAATGGAAATGTATGTAACTGGTGTTCGCAGTTGTGGAGGAACTGTCCCTCCAACACAAAGGGAGGATCCGCCGACCAGGCGAAGTGATCATGCCTGGTCGGTTACTGCCTAACGGTTGATGTTGTATATTTGCTTCTATTGAAGAGAGAACGCGCGAGAACTTCTATTGCGCGATGCAGGATTCGTATTTTCTTCGTGTAGTAAATTACTCCGTAGTTCAGCGTATCTGTGGTAGATGGTGCTGTAGAATGTTTCTGTTGTGTCACATCAGCAATATTAGACTTCGGTACAACAAAATCCGATCGAAGGTTCAAATACAGTCTGTATTCCATTATTTATTGTACTAATCCAAATTTTGTGATATGTGTACATTATACAACAGACAAACTTGTTATGCTAAGTTTTACGTCAATTCAGATTGCAATCACGTGGCGAGTTGCTATGTAATACAATAATAACACATAAATAGCAATGTCACAATGATAATTCATTATGGACAGTGATTTAAATCTTTAATCATTTGTTTAATAAAATAGATATAAAATCATAAATTATTCGAGAGCCTCTATAACGCAGTGTTGCGAATGCGACTGCTGTGTATAACGTGTATTTATTTACGAAATAAGTGAGTGTGTACCTGTGGCAGGTGTCTAGTACCCATAGTACAAGCTTTTCTTAGTTTAGGACTAGATGGCGTTGTATGTCTAACATCCGAGGAATAGTATTATTAACTATCTGAGCCCTTCGGTGTTACCCGTTGTACAAAGATATTGTGTGAATTGTATATTTATAAATTGTAGCCTATGTGTAATTCCCGTTGTACAAAGATATTGTGTAAATTGTACATTTATAAATTGTAGCCTATGTGTAATTCCGATATATATATAAGCTATATTATAGTAGTTTCATTTAAATAAATTCTGTAGTTTTTACGTGAAAGGGTAACAAACATCTATCTATACTTACAAATACTTATATAATGACAGATGAGGCCATCTATCACCCTAGCAGAAGCAGGTACGGGTGGTGGCGTAAGCGCTGGGGAGCGTGCGCGCCCTATGGGACAATAACGGGAATATCAGGGTTCCCACACTGGAGGGAGCCATCTACAAACCGTAGGTGAGGCCTGAGGTACATCGGGGTTCCAGTGTTTTCCTTCCTAGGCTGCACACCTGGTTCCCCGGCTTCTAGTATCCGAGATGGCGTGCTGTTTTAGTCAGTTATAGCCAGACATGCCACCAGGAGGTGGTATTCGATGAGATATCCGCACGAAAAAAACGGTACTAGAACGTGTATATCTTATTTCATTGCAACTCACAGGATGAAAATAATCATCATCAGCCTATCGCAGTCCACAGTTGGACATAGGCCTCTCCAATTTCACGCCACTTAGTTCGATCTATGGCTTCTCGCATCCAGCTCCTGCCAGCCAGCAACAATTACATATAATTTAGTTTCAGTCGAGCAATTACCAAGATCCCTGAACATAATCAACGGATTTCTCGTATTTACGTAGTAATTAATACAGCTGTGTATAACTTGGCACACAAAACCTCTAGTAATATTTTGAATTCAGCTCATGGAGAGGTCATCTCAGTCGACTTTGATTGCGTGAATGGTGACAGCGATTCTCTTGATTTTAGAAAAACATTTAATTAATTTAAATATAAACTAACAACAAAAATACCTAAATGTATCGACGTTCGTGTGTTTGTTTAAAAAATTTAAACCTTAAAGGGACGGAAAGAGGCTTCATTTTATACTATGTATAAAATTAAAACTTTAAAAACCTCCTACGCAAGCACTTAATCGAGTAATCATACGCCAAAAATGCCTTACATCATTTTGAACAAATTACACTTATATTCTTACACTGCTGGCCGATATTTACCAAACATGAACCAAAGCAGGGACTGGCTTTCAAATGCAAAAAACCGCACCAAAGTCAATCCATCCGTTTTAGAGATACTATGCCACAGACAAAAACAGACATCGACGTTAAATTTATAACACCCTCATTTTGCGCCGAGGTTTAAAAAGTGACTCGGTGTTGGATATGTACACAAAAATCAAAGCGTGTGTGTAATTTATACGAAAAAATACCAATACTTTAGTAATCATGAAATAAACCACACACAAAGCCAGGTTGAGAAAATCCGTAGCGCACCTTTTATGAAGAAACCTCTCCGTGTGAGAGCCACGCTTCCCCATGCATAGGCTGCTTAACCGGAGTGATACCACGGCCTCACAGAAAACCGGTGTGAAACAGTGCTTGCGCTGTGTTTCACCGAGTGAGTTAGGATACCGGAGGCCTATACAACAACCCAACTCCCCCCCATCTCCGAAAGGCCGGCAACGCACTGTGTTTCGGGTAACCTTGGGCGGCGGTAATCCCTTACCATCAGGAGATACGTCTGCTCTTTTCTCCCCTATTACTATTTAAAAAAAAGATTGAGTATAAGTTTAAAAAACCTTAGCTACGTAAAAACTTGAATAAAATTTAGCCTATGTCACCCGCGATATTATAAAGAATCGGTTTAACACTTAAGGCGTTACGGTGGAACATACAAACATATACAGATTGCTAAAACTGTTACCCTTCCTTTTGGCTTTTCCATAGTCTACGTGAAACTACGTGCAAAAAAATTGTATTGAAATATCTGTGGCCAGAGTACACAAGTGTCGGTTTGATAGAATACGTAGAAAAAAATAGATTTAGTAAATTGTATGTTTATCTTAGCAAACGTAATGTGGAACGTCCACAGGCCAGATGGAGTGATGGTCTGCACAAAACGGCTGGCAGGAGCTGGATGCTAGAAGCCTAAAATCGAACCAAGTGGCGTGAAATTGGAGAGGCCCAAGTCCAGCAATGGACTGCGATAGGCTGATGATGATGAAGTTTATCTTGTTACTAAGATATAGCCGAGAACGCGAGCAATATATAGGTGTAATATTGATCACTCGTTTAAACATATCTTGCTGGTTAGAACTAGAAAATCGAGATTTTATTGTCTCCCCGAAGGAAATCGTCTGATGTCGTGTTACTTCATTAGTGGAACTATCAGTAGTATAACAGATAAAGATTGCTGATACATTTATCTGACTTATTTGTCTCTATCCGAGACTTGTGAAGACGAATTCTTTAGTTAACTGACAGATTAGTACTTCTCTCTAATAGTCCCTGATAGAATATTTATTATCGGTTTCACCAGAAGCTAGCTTTAGACTTAAAAATATATTTGTATTTTTTTCCGTATTACTTCATGCGTTATCAGAAATATTATTGATCTCCGTCTTTGATGATATCTTATCACAAAACTTCATTAACATTCTTTTAACATTACTTTTAATATGCAATTAAATAACAATGACTAAGTCTGTTTCACACAAACCGGTGCATTGCAAAGGCGTATGTATGGCTGCAACTGAAACCTACATCATTTGATGACTTTGTAAAATGCACTAGTGTTTACAATGTCTAGTTATTCCAAGATCAACTTTATTATTTAATAAGCTGACCCACGCAGTCTCATCCTCGTCTCTTATTGAACGAAGCGTGATGCTATACAGCGTGAACTTATTTGTTTACTGTGTGGCGACTTCCACATACAACGCAAACAGAAACACACTACAGCGTCATCCACCGGAGATACGTTGAACTACAGAGTAACGAAGGAAACGATGAAACTACTAATCTTGAATCGCGCAATAGAAGTTCCTCGCGCCTATAAGGATATAACATTCCAACCAGATCAATTCCATCCCAACCGGATCCGTTAGGTTGTGGCCCGCCTGGCTTGATCATGGAGGAGGATCCTCCCTTTGTGTTGGAGGGGACGTAGGACCCGTTCTCCCACTTACCGTAAATAAATTTACTTTTCGTTGATACTCCTACTGGTCGTAGCAATATAACCTATAACCGATCTCGATAAATAGGAAAAAATCACACTGAAAGAATTTTTCAAAGCAAACCAGTAGATTCCTGAGATTAGTGCGTTCAAAACAACAAACTTTTTAGCCTTAAAGTATTAATATAAGGTACGTTTATTAGTAACACTGTTCAAGTTGAAGATCACTTATAAGCGTGGGAGAGCCACGCCTCGGCGTGAATGGGCCGGCTCGGCGGGAGTAATACCATGGCCTCACAGAATACCATTGTGAAACAGCACTTGCGCTGTGTTTCACCGAGTGAGGGTACCGGAAGCCTATACCCAATCACCCTCCCTATCTCCCAAAGGCCGGCAGCGCATTTGTGACGCCTCTGAAGTTGGCGGTAATCACTTACCATCAGGAAATACGTCTGCTCGTTTACGCCCGCTATTCCTTGAAAAAATGCATAAGGATCTTCTCGACCGGAGTGAACAAAAGCCCAAAGCACTTAAATGGCGTCAACCTACTTGTTTCACTGTTTCATGAGAGTAATAATTAATGTGTCTCGATCATTCATCAGCAAGCTAAGCAGTGGACTGCGATAGGCTAATAATGATGATGATAATGATGATGATGATGATGATGATGATGATGATGATGATGATAAGCTCAACAAAACATACTTCCATGAAATGTGTACAAATCAAAATGATTGTAATTTAAATAACCAAAATTCTACTTATTAGTACGTTTAATTTAAAAGAACTGGGTCAATAACTTAATTAAGTTAAGAAATGCCTCCTAAAGACGGAGGTAATAGCCTATTAGCCTATTTGTTTAACATCGTCGGCTTTTGGTTTAAAAGTTACGTTTGTTAGCTGGAAAACAATTGGGTTTAAAATTACAAAACAAACCAGAATTAGGGACGCGTACTTGATGTTTTCTATTGTGACGAAAGCGTAATCGATTGTACTGTATTTTATTTAGCCCAATTATATTGTAACAATATACATACAATACTATACAATACATATTACNCCAGATATCGACCTCCGATCTTGGAGGGGAGTGATGTGGCGACTTCCACATACAGCGCAACAACATAAAAATATAGGACAGCGCCATCTACCGAAGAAACATCGAACTACGGAGCAACGAAGAAAACTAAGAAACTACCAATCCTAAATCGCGCAATAGAAGTTCTCGCGCCGATTAATATATATACAACTTCCCAACATCAACCGTTGGGCAGTGGCCCGCCAGGCATGATCACCTCGCCTGGTCGGAGGATCCTCCCTTTGTGTTGGAGGGACATGAAATCCGTTCCTCCACAATATTATAACAATATACATACAATACTATACAATACATATTACTATAAATCTATATAAATTAAAATGAATCACAAAAATGTATGTACGCGCATAACTTTCTTTTTTTTAATGTATTTGTTAATATCAGGACAAAGTTTGTATAGACAAAAATGAAATAAGACCGGAGGTGTTATATTTTCTTAGTCCGCTTAGTCGGCCACTGTGGCCCGGCAGAAAGTAAACACGGGCTTACTAAAATAAGCTTTTCGGTAACTCAAAAAATTTTCAAGAAAATGGATATGGCGGTACGAAGTTCGCCGAGACAATTAGTATTTAATAATAACGATCTTATATATACAGTGTGGTGACGAAGTAACGGACGTGACGGAGTGTCACCGTTCCTATTAATCCTGTATGTGTCGTAAGAGCAACAAGGGAACAAACCACACAAGGGAAATCCGGGACTGTCCCGGAATTTTGTGTCCAGTAATTAGACCTTATTGTCCCGGATTTCGAAAACCTTCAAGCTTTATAACAACATAAGCTTACAACAAATGACACCGCTGGCTTGCCTGTGAGTGAGGGGAAAATGCTTCCCGAATTCCCCATCACTTTGAATATCTTATATAGGTAGTTCGTATGTATGAAAATTGTATATCTGTATATAAGGCGCTTCCGATATAACAAGTCCACAAATTTAACTAATTTAAAGAAAGTAGTTTGTTTCGTTCTCTTAATTGTAACAAACAATGTCTTTCGCGAAAGAGTATTTAGCCAACTGAATATTATATGAATGAAAGAGCAAAACCAAATTTTTATGAATTCAATCAAGTCCGAACTGCAGACCTTCCTACAATTTTTACGTGTCTTGCTCAGAAAATTTATCAGTTTTCCAATTTAAGAAAAACTAATAAAAATGGCAAAATTTTGTGAAAAACAATTTATTATTACTCTGGTCACGACCGAGGGACCAGACACCGATGTCCTTTTTTTTTGTAATTTCTCCCGGATTTGCTGTTTCTATCTGGCAACCCTACAGCAAAGAGAAGGAATACTTGAAACAAACAACATACAAACCCGCCTAGCTAGCGTAGTATAGCAGGCCAAACCTTGCCTATAAATAAATAATAATAAATATCTCGGCCATCTTACACAAAACGCCATCTAGTCCCAAACTAAGCAGAGCTTGTACTTTGGGTCACTAGATAAGTGATATTAATACATATACTTTTTTTTGTAAATACATACATAATATACAAAGAGAACACCCAAACTCCGAAACAATTATTTGCAGATCATACAAAGATTTGGTCCGACTCAGGAATCGGACCCGAGACTTCTAGCACAGCAGTCGCATACTGCACCACCTAGGCAGTCAGCTGTGAACTGGGAAGGGCTGTTAACAGGATGATGGGAATTAATGGCCTTCGTATCATATACTAGGCAGAGTCTGTACTACAGTCATCACTGCTGATACAACTGCCCAAGGAACAGAAGGTCAGACTTTAAGACCTGTTGTTCACAAGCCGTTTGTTTTTATAAACCATGATATTAATACTCGAATGTTTCTTTTAATACATCAAAGTGTTTGCGATGTAAACAGGTGCGCATTCAAGGTTAAACAAAGTACCACACTTTTCATAATTAACTGCAATAAATTATAGTCATTTCAAAACACCGTGTACTAATGTTATCCTTTTTGTGCCATTGTCAATTAATATTATTATTATACAAACATTTATTTGACGTTTTTTGTTTATGGTATCGGGGGCAAACGAGCAGACTTATCGCATGATGGTAAACGATTACCGCCGCCCATGGACACTCGCAACACCAGAGGCGTCACAAGTGTGTTGCCGGCCTTTGAGGGATCGGGAAGAGGTTGGGGTATGAGCCACAAGTATCCTCACTTACTCGAGGAAACACAGGGCAAGAGCTGTTTCATACCAGTTTTCTGTGAGGCCGTGGTATCACTACGGTCGAGCCAACCTATTCGTGCCGAAGCGTGGCTCTCCCACGGTCTCAAGGTGGCAAATTACTGAAAAGAATCGCGTAAAACGAAGACGTTCGACGAAAGCATCATTAAAAAGCTGTATTGTAGCCCACAAACAATAACGGAACCATTATTACAGTTATCAGTATTTACAACCAAGAAACAATCTCTTCTCTCCTCTTTTTCACCTTCAATGTATCACCCGTCAAAAATTTCGATTTATTGTTTGTTAAACCTTATGGAATAAGCAATGAACTTTAAAACCCATGTTTTTAGCACGAAGTAAAATAGCACCGTATACTGAATTTAATACAAAACGTTATCAACGTCATTTTGAATTCCGAATTATTGTAATTTCTACATTTAAAATCAACGATACTTTAAAACGTTTAATTTTAAATTTCGAACTACGTTTTTTATTTGGCATTTTCGTTTGTAACTACCAAAGTGACTCTTGTCAGCCTAATGGAAAACATAAGCAAAGGTATGGATGTCAAACAAGCAGACGGCATACTTAATGGTAAGTGATTGCCGTCGCTCATGGTCTAGAGTTACAAATATCCTTCTCCCAGGACTAGGGAGAAGATTTGAGCCTCTGTTGACCTTACCTTATTAATATTATAAATTTGAAAGTAACTCTGTTACGCTCACAGCTAAACCGCGAAACCGATTCCAATTAAAGTTGGTATGAAGATACCTTGACATACACGCGGGCAGAACCAACCATACTTGGGCAAATGATAGTGATATAAAAAGCTGATGTAATACATGTATCTATTTTGTTATGAAATAGGGGCAAACAAGCAGAGGTATCACCTGATGGTAAACGATTGCCGACGCCCATGGACACCCGCAACACCAGAGGCGTCACAAGTGTGTTGCTGGCCTTTGGGGAGGAGTTGGGGTATTGGCCTCCGGTATGCTCACTCAATTGGTGTAACACATACAAGCGCTGTTACACACCGGTTTTCTATGAGGCTGTGGTATCACTAGTACACACTACACACAGTAAAAAGGTTACTTAAGTGTTTACACTTAATAAAACTTTTAGATGGCGACTATAAAATAAATAATCTGTGCTTTCCGAGGCGGTTTAATTTATCACTATCATAATAGTCATTATTATATGACAAATACACCCTATCTCGTTCGTCTTATATATTTTCCAACCCCAAATTAATCTTTTTACTTACCCCAAATGTATCTTTTCACTTACCCCCAAATTTATATTTTCCAACTACATATAATTTTAAATTAGCAATTCATTGAATATGAAACACGAATTCGGCAACAAAACAAGTCCACTGGTCTAACTGTTATTATGGTATCTACGTAAACAAGACGATCTGTTAATCAAAACACTGTTTTTAAAAATGGCCGCTGAACCAAAACAACTTATGTATGTATTTATTCACACAGTTTGAAACATTCTTTCTTAAAATCCGAACTATTATTTGGGTTCTAAGAACAATAACGAGCCAACTGTAAAATTGCTTCGCAGAAAACATCCTTAACGGGCTTCAATTACTAAAGTGGGATAAANAGGATACAAAATGGCCTTCATATCAACAGGAAAATTTAAAAAAAGTTATACCCCGACTACGTAAAAACGTTAGATAAAATTAATATGTATTGTCACCCGGCCATTATAGCGAGTTTATTAACACCTCACTAAAATCAGTTCAATAGTTTAAGCACTGTGGTGGAATATACAAACAAAGATAGACTACCATAACCCTTTTTTGCCTTCACCGTAGTTGATTAAAAATATCATAAAATATATAATGGAAGAACCTATGTCCAGCAGTGGACTGTGGATAGGCTGATGATGATGGGAAGTAACGAAAGAAATTCTAACATTTCTACAATTTCTTTATATAAAATTACAAATTGAGGGCTGTGCGCATCACAAATAATACCAAAGGTTGGTACGAAAAGGTATTTTCATTTTTTTGGCCTGTGCCCGTTCCCCGTTTCATTGTCATACTTCTTTGACGCGGTTCTCACGTAATTAAAGAATGAGCCCTAAAGAGTGAATAATTCGTCGAATAAAAATATCAACTGTGTCTGTAGAGTACTGTTGCTATAAAAAACAATAATATCAGTGCCATATTGACGTCACAGATGCCCTTGTTTGTTCGATAGCAACTAATTAAATCACACCTTTCGTTGATCGAGGTCACTCAACTCGTTCTACTTATTTTTAACAAACAGAAACAAAATGGTTGACAGCAGACACTGCATAAGCTCCAGCTTGTAGCAGCTTGGTGCAGTGATCTAAAGTACTGGATTTTGTAAATCATCGATGTTAATGAGATCAAGCAATTAAAGGACATCATTTGTAAAAAAGTTGTAGGACACTGGAACCTTTCTTTGAGTAAACCCCTTCGTTCTCTGGTTCTAGGGGTGGGGAGGGGACTAGAAATGAAGTAACGAATTTAGGTCTCTTGAGTTCCAAGTATCCGGTAGTTACCTGGTCTGCTCGCTAGGTAAAAAAGCTTGAAGAATTAGCGAGTTGAAGAGTCTATGAGCTGAACTTATTGTCTGCGGACCTGACAACCTTTAAGGTAGAAGAGTTCTGTAATGGAAAATTTCTCTAGGTAAACGTAGTGTGCGAGACATGCCCAGATAGAGTTATGACCTTGCAAGTACTCTTCATTGCGAGATTTCTATATTCAGCAGTCGACAACATTTGATGAAAATATTGACCTTATGACCGCCAGCCGATTTATAAAGATCGATATCATCGTCAACACATTTTTAATACCATTATCGTAATATCATAAGTCCACTTCGTGCACATTTAGTCATTTAAGGACGAGATAAAACTGATATAATAATTACACTAAGTAAACTCGTGATATTTGACTTCAACAAGTAACGAATTATTTAAAATATAAAAACCCGACTGCGTCAATATCTGTTATCTTTATTAAATTCAGGCTTTTCCTTAATACTTTTTTTTTAATTTTGATGTACCCAGTGTCACTCACTTTCACGACTAAGACGAGGTTCTATTGACACCACTCACATAAAATAACGACAAGCCGCTTAGGCTCTATGACGTGCCAAAGAAATATACACACATACACTCGAAAAACATAACCCTCCTTCTTTCGCAGTCGGGTAATAAAGGAATTATACCAATTACTGTAGTTAGAGTTTCCTACAAACTATTTTACATTCCAAAACATGCATTATCTTCCTGTATACCCATTCATTAAAATCCTGTTTAAAAGATGGTAGACAAACATATTTTTTCTGCAACATACAAGCATATAAATAATAATAATATATATATATCGGACATCTAACACACAACGTCATCTAGTACCAAGCTAAGCAAAGACAGGCAGATTTAAAACAAGTGATTAATTTAACAATTTTCTAGAAACAAGCTTTAATAATTTGTTAATAAAAAAATGAAATTTAAGCTCTTTCATTTGATACCCACATTGAGTGGGTTGTTCAGAACATATTTCTGAACAACCTACGATGCCATTTTGTTAGCGCGGTCATTTTGGATTAACAATAATACTGATTTTACATAATTGCTTTGTCACCAGAACTAAAGGTACATATCAAATTTCAGCTCAATCGGAAACGGGGAAGTGAATCAAATTTAACTTGTAACATTTGATTACAGATAAATATGGTAACAGGTGAAACTAAATAAAAGCTAGTAATATACTAGTAGTAGTCCAGTAATTATTATTTTTTTCTTCTTCCTTCATTCGTCCTTCTTATAAACTTTAACTGTGCCAAATGTGATACACCTCCGTTTGCATAAAGTTCGTATTTAAAGTTTTTGCTTCACGTATGTTAACAAGTACTAGCAGCACCAGATATCCACACGCATATGACTTATGAACAAGTGTCAAACGCTATTTATGCTGAATTAATAATAGGATGTCATGTATTTATTGCAAAATTGACTATTTACGTATTATTCTTGTAAAAAAAGGTGTCGAGTTTAGGACGTTGCTCTGCCCGAATATAGACACAATAAAATAATTGTTTGTTAAAACCCTTCTCGAGCTTCACACGTATTAATATTTATAATATACTAGCTTTCACGCGCGGCTTAGCTCGCATTTACAAAAAGAATAAGTTTACGGAGTTTCATGAAGATCGGTTAAGTAGTTTCCGCGTGAGAGCTTACCACACAAACTTACATTTACATTTATAGTAATAGACAGACAGATAAGGAAATAGGATTACCTACGTGTTTTTGTGAATGTTTAAAAGAAAGATTATTTGCAGATATATTTTGAATACAATGTTGTATAAAAACCTATACATAGTAACTTAAGCTACTAAATATGTTTTGAGTCTATTTTGGTGCCACGGCCGTTTGCTTCTTGCATTCCATAAGCGTACTATACTCGCAGCGTGCGATAAAATTATGGAATGCAAAAAGTATTAATTTGACTTTAACACATCTTTGAACAAAAATCAAGTCTTCGATATAAGTTAGCTTAGACAATGTTATATTCAATGTAAAAATGTTATATCTATATGTCCATGTTAAGATGGAAACAAAACACGAAAACGGCCTCATGATTACTATGGCATAGAGCCAAGAGCTAGAAAATACTGCAGTTGTACTCTGCAATATATGAACTTGAATCATGTGACAATCAAACTCAATTGTATTTTTAGCTTGCTGTTGTTGTATCTATGCAAATAAATAAAATTGAATTGTCTGTATATACCATCTTTACATTGTGGCGAAATCCATATACAGCGGCAACAAAAACATATAATAATGCATTTTAACGAAGATACACTGAACTACGGAGTAACGTAGTGTATTAAGAAACTACCAATCCTGAATCGCGCAGTAGAAGTTCTTGCGACGTATAGCCTATATCCTTCAAGAAGGATATAGGCTGTTCTTTACCACGATAACTGGGCGAGGCCGCAGTCAAAACTAGTATTAATATATTTATGTAATTGCCTCGTTGGCGCAATGGTAGCGTACATGACTACTGTGCATGAGGTCTTGGGTCGGACCAAATGTTTGTATGATCTGCAAATATTAAATATTACGCGTCTAATAATGGTGATAGAAGGATATTTGAGTTGATGAGTAGTTAGCTACATATTGATAGAGAAATAAACATATTAACCAACTATAGCGAAGTCAAAAGGAAAGTAATTAATAATTAGTACCATGGACGTTCACACTGTTATCAGCGCCCAAATGGCGAAATCAAATGGCTTCGTTTATAGTACACGTATGCAATCCAGCGTACTTGAAATAATAGACGTCAGTGCCTTAGACGAAGGAAACCCTAAAAGGTTCTAACTAGGAAATTAAAAGGAATAATGTCGAATGCCGACCTCTGGGCAACCACCAGTATGTTATAAATTCTCGTTGACGCTTAAATATTTTCCATGAACTAAACGTTTTAATGTTAAAGTCAAAGTTCAGGGTCAAAGTGAGAATTTTGTGTAGAACATTTTTGTAAATAGTGCTATATAGTGTACTCTACATGTATATATGAAACTACTTTTGAGTCTTCATACAGAAAAACATTTGTAACGTCTTTTTTTGATGCATAAATCCCCGAGGATACCACCTACTGGTGGACGTTAGAGTCCAACCGCTCAAAAGTCCTCTCGAGTTCTAGCAATCGAAGACCTTGTACCTAGACACCTGACTTATTTATTTATTTATAAACATTTTTACCGTGGGAGAGCCACGCTTCGGCATGAATGGGCCGGCTCGACCGGAGTGATACCACGGCCTCACAGAAAACCGGTGTGAAACAGCGCTTACGCTGAGTTTCATCGAGTGAGTGAGGATACCGGAGGCCCATACTCCAATCCTACCACCCCCCCTATACCCCATCCCATACCCCTCCCCAAGCCCCCAAAGGGCGGCAACGCACTTGTGACACCTATGGTGTTACGGGTGTCCATGGGCGGCGGTAATCGCTTACCATCAGGCGATACGTCTGCTCGTTTGCCGCTTACACCATAAAAAAAACATGCGTTATTCTCTCAGCCCAATAGGATTGTATAGTTTCATAAGGTTAATACTAATTACTTACATACAATCAATACAAAACAAACACACCAATAAAATAGTAACAAAAATAAAACAATTAAAAAAAACTTTTATCGTCAAACTAAAGCTAACATATAGACCAAAAAGAAATTCCTGTGAATTCGCTATTACAGCCATGAATTAAATCAATACCGAATATTATATCGGTGCCGAGTACAGGTGCCTTTTGTATTAAGACACCAGACACCTTGAATTTGGTTGAAGGTTGGTTTCTTTAATACAGGTTGTATTAATGACAGCGACCTTATTAATCTTAATTTGGGGTCGCTAGTCTAGTTGTTCGACTATCACTCAAGCATGTGTGTTGAGCGCAATCATGTTCTATATTTGGGTGTGTTTTTTATATATAAAATGAATGTATTTTAAAACATATGAGTATGTTCATCAGCAATCTGTCTCCATAGGATTGGCTCTGCGTAGTTGTGAAGAGATTTCGAATTATCATCTATACAAATAAATAAAATTGCGAGTGTCTGTAATATTAATTTGAATTTGTAAAAATAACCGCTTTTTACTAAATGCATATGCATGTATACACGGTACATATACCAAAAAAACGTTTATTGTAATTTTAAGCGGCTATTCTCTGGAACGGCTGGACCGATTTTGACGGGACATTCACTGACAGATAGATGATGATATAAGGAGTAATTAGGCTGCTTTTTTAGAGTAGCATTACCGCCGCTCCGCTGCGATGCCGATGTTACCGATAGTACCGCGGAACCCGCTAGTTACCAATATATCTTAGAAAATACAACAGAGGTAAAAACTGAATCATTCCAAAATATAAGTTTAAAGCATAATTAAAATTTAAAAAATCTCTTATCTCGTTGATTTTACCATTGAGTATAGGTATAATTTACAAAAAAAAATCACAAAACAAAACCCAACATACGGTTTTGTAAGACTTCAAAAGTACACAATGACATAAGAACAAATAAGTAATCATGTACACGGGTTTAAAACAAAACAGTTGTGTTCTTTGAAGCGAGGTCGCGCGTAACATAAGGAGAAAGTTCCTCAAACCGTTCGAGAACTTGTAGGCATACGTGCAAAACAAACACTCGCATTGGGAGGAACCGAGGTGTGGTGCAAGTGACGGCGGAGAAAATTTAGTTTTGAAAAAAACCAGCGAGGCAGTTTACAGATCAGCCTCACCCTTTTCTTCAATATTACATAATAGCAAAAGTTTTTAGACTTCCCAATGATACGATACGTTTCCTTGCCAGAGTTGCAGTTCTAGGTTTGTTTTCGGCACGTAAATATCGCATAGATCGGCATAGCGATTATCTTTTAAAGCATCTACGATTCTAACGAAAGTAATACACGGTAGCAGATATGTAGTGGCATTTGCACTTAATTGCGGCGCGCCTGTCCCACCTTCAGTATTTCTACCTGTTGTGTGATGCATGCCAATCGCAATGCGTCGAACGCGGTCATCGTGACAATTGAGCTGATCTGATATAAACTCACACGAGGTCCTCTAATTATGATAAAGAATGAATCACTGTTTATTTACAAATCAAAAAATAATACACCATTGTTATATTTACGTGATGTAGCACATAATAGTGTTCTAAACCTTTACGATTTGTATTTGTTGCTTAGAGTAAAGCATGACATGATTGCAGTTGTTATTGGCCCTGACTGCTGAGCTTAATTCGCGGTTCGATTTAATTTAAAATATTTTATTGGAAATCACTACAATCAAATAAAAGTAACAAATAGGTTTAGTAATAATTCCTTAAGAAAGTCTATAAAAATCAATCAATTTCAAGTATATGTATATAATAAGCTATTAAGTTTTATAGCCAAGTATATTACGTTTAAAAACGGTAATATTACTTCTATAAAAATACCATAAACTTTTACGATAAGATAGTTGACTTGTACAATAACAATAACCCAGTTAGCATACAAACACATTATACCAGCTTAGACTTTCTTTTATTATTTGCATTTGAATAGGCAAATTAATTGTAAGTAAATTATATGTAAATTTCAGTAATTTCTGACTTGATTTACAAATACTATTATTTTTAAATGAAGTATTTGTTCAATCATAATAAAATAAGGACTATGTCTGAATAGTGTCGCTTTCCATTAGAGAAAGAATTTTCATGATTAGATCAGTACTTCCGAAAATTATCCCCTACAACCATACAAAGAAAGTTAAAAACTTTACCTCTTTATAAATCTATACTAATAGTATAGATTTATGGGGTTGTGGTTTTCAAATACATGTATGACTGTAGGTATATTTTTGATTCGTCCTTTACTCTAAATGGCTTGATAGATTATACTTGCGAAGCGTCTTAACTTAAAGGAGTCTAAACTGTGACAGTGTCAGAGTTCGCTCCCTTTTGACTGCCTCTGAGGCGCAGTGGTAGCAAAAGCGACTGCTGTGCTAGAGGTCTCAGGTTCGATTCCTAAGTCGGACCAAATATTTGTTTAATCTGCAAATATTTGTTTCGGAGTTTGGGTGTTTTCTATGTATAATATGTATGTATTTACAAAAAAAAGTATATAAGTATTAATATCAGTTGTTTAGTACCCATAGTACAAGCTCTGCTTAGTTTGGGACTAGATGGCGTTGTATGTTAAAATTCCTAACCATATTTATTTATTTATTCGGACGCGGCCTTAGCCATTATGAGGATCCTGGCGGGCAGATCATTGCGAGCCCTTCCTAATCATTGAACTTAGTGTAAATAATGATATTTGAAACTAATAATGCAACGCAATACATACTGCTGTTGATGTACACATAAAACTATAAATGAGAGGCTAATTAAAACACGGTAAATCCACGAAAGTAAATTGTAAAAGAGTCATGAATATTATAACGCCTTAGGCCTGAAATTCAAATAATCATATTTTTCTACACAACTTGTTGTGCGAGTGCGTGAGGCTTTGCATGAGCCTGTTCACCAACCCTAAAGACCGCCTCTGTCCTATGACACCCACTGGTTTAAATAAATAGAGTCACGACAGCTTGTCTAAACGTAAGTAATCAAATAGAAAGTACGCTGTGCAATCATTACACGTTAAAGCATTACCATATTACTACATTCGGAAGGTATCAATTTATTACAAAACTCTTGGAATGGCTCCACACCCTGCCAAGATTACGCTAACAGCGCGCCACCAAAGGTCGACCACATGACATTATTATTATAATGCGTACGCTATTTTACATTAAAATAGCGTACGCATTATAATAATGTTATTACCATCTTCTTTGTGTTATGTAAGTGTGTTGTTTGTCAACGTTTTAATTACATACAAATACACACACATAACTGTATGCAAGCACTTACAAACTCAATTATACGCACACTCTGACTAACCCACATAGACGCAAGCTCATACAAGCTCACATATAGGCAAGACTTTATTCTTATTTTAAATTATTAATATATATATATACGAGTATATAGATATAAGTATTATTTTATTTTAATTGCGTACCGTTTATCTTCATTGCGTACATATTACAAAACATTAAATAAAATGAGTGACAAAAAAGATTAATACAACAATTGGCGGTCTTATTGCTCACGGCGATCTCTTCCAGCCAACCATATTATTATATTATTTATTGCTTTACAAACCCACATATATTTTATTTTATTTTAAAACGTCATGCACACATGTACAACAGCGGGCTTAATGCCCAAGAGATTCTCTACCAGCCAACCTTTGGGTGGTGTAGACATTTTGTGAGGTGGTGCATTGTGGTGGGGGTCAGAAGTTACTCAATATACGCAAGTTCTTACGAATTCTCATTTTTTTACTAGCCTAACATAATAACTTTAAACTGCCTGCTGGAGTAGTATCCAAAACTGGTGGTCACCATCCCCGGTTATCAACATGCTTAGAGGTTCCTGGATCATAATAGGTGAGAAAACGGGAAGACACAGGAAGAAAGAGCCCTTTTGTTTGAGAGCGTAAATAACTCTAAAACGATGACTTCAAAGGCCAAATCCAACAATTCGCGCAGATCCTTACAAACCCACTTATTTGAACCCCCTTTCAAACCCTCACATACACAGAATCACATAAACCTATATTTATTCGTATAGAGTCACAAACGCAAAGTCTCCAACACATGCACGATTAAATACGCATACATACGCACACACATACGTACGTATATTGCATGAGGTTTACCGTCCCTGTTCACACAAAAAACCAGGCCATTCAATTATCTAACCCCTCTTAATGTTTACTCGAGTGCAATAGGATCTACATAGATTGAATTCAAAGATACGAATATATGGGTAAATAATACCATAATGACATACCGTCCAACCAATAAACACGAAGGTCTCTGTGTGTTTATGAGGAAAGGTCATCCACTTCCACGACTTAACTCTGTCGTTACTTGTTAAATTACTTGTTAGACGTATAATTAACTAACTGGACAAGGTAGTAGAGCCACTACCCGCTCACAGAAGACCACTCTAAAATGGCAGGATTCGTGCTGTGTTTCAAGACCGGAGTAGTAGAGCCACGCTGATTTCAGCACGATTGGGGCAGTATTAACCTCGCATCTGGGAGGGGTCCGGATGGCGTAAGAAAGCGGTTCCCGGATCCCTCCCGTCTCAGGTGCAGAGTGGCACACCGTGTGGTTTTAGTCGGTTCGATTCCGAAACACCGCCCCGCCGCAAACCCCGGTGGGGTGACGGCCCGAGGGGGTTTCCACAGGAAAAAAAAAGTAATAACCTCGCACAGAAGATCTACAGTGAAGTGATAGCGTTGAAGCTGTCGTGGTGATTGCGAGATGGGTCACCCTTATCATTTAGAGGTATGAAAAATAGATGTTGGCCGATTCTCAGACCTGCCCGATATGCACACAAAATGTCATAAAAATAGGTCCAGCCGTTTTGGACGAGTTTGATAATAAACAATGACACGAAAATTTTATATATTACATAGATTTATATCTACCTATGTTTGTGCTCAGAAAATTTTAATTAGTGGTGAGATATATTTAGTCTTAGTCTTGCTTCCTATACAAATAAATAACAAGAATTATTTCGGACATATAACACACATCGCCATCTAGTTCCAAGCTTAGCAGAGCTTGTTTTATGGGTACTACACAACTGATATAAATAGATACATATTATATATAGAAAAAACCCAAACTCCGAAGCAGATCATACAAAATTTGGTCCGACTCGGGAATCGAACCCAAATCCTCAAGCACAGCAGTCGCATACGCTACCACTGAGACGTATAAACTTTGATTGTGCATAATTTCATACTTCTCCGTTTCCATGTGTTTTCTTAAAAGGGGTGCAAAGATTAACTCAAAGTTTCATGTGTGTTATTATGGGTATGGCACTCACTGCTATATGGAACCAAGGGGTTTTGTTTGCTTCCATTTGTGGTAGTTAAATTGTGACTTTAATCAAGGTGTGGAAAACAACGGATAGAGCGTAAGAGCTTAGGGTAAAAGGTAACTTGGATCTTGTGTGGAGTTTGGAGTGTTGGAGTTCCTACACAGGAGGGGGCCACCTACAAACAGTGGGGATTTTCCTTCCTAGAATGCACCTGGTTTCCCGGCGGCTCCTAGAACCCGGGATGGCGTGCAGTTTTAGTCGGTTCGAGTCCAACATGCCACAAGAGGTGGTATCAGAGAGGATTTCTTCAACGGGAAAAAACAAAGAAAAGGAGGCAAACGAGCCGACGTATCATCTGATGGTAAGCGGTTACCGCCGCCCATGGACACTGCACACCAGCGGCGTCACTAGTGCGTTGCCGGCCTTTGGAGATGGGAAGGGGGATGGGTAGAGGTATACACCTCCGGTATCCTCACTCACACAAACACAGCGCAACTGCTGTTTTACACCGGCTTTCTATGAAACCGTGGTATCACTACGGTCAAGTCAGCCCATTCATTCATTTCATAATTAGGTAGATGTTTGTAACACAGAAGTCACGTGTTTAGTAATAATACATACATGCACGTTTTCATTGCATAGTTGACACAATGTCAGTAAGCAGTGTGGTTCTAGGTATTACAACTAAATGGTACCTAATAGTCACGAACTTAGTCGCATAAATTGTTTATCAGGAAAGATATCATTATAAATATGTTTTATGATTGAGTTTTGATGGTAAAATGTCATTAAATTCTTTCTTTTTTTAAAAACTGAAATCTTGCTCGGGAATATTGCTGTGTGAATGTACACAAAGACAACCAAGACTTAAAACAACTATTTATGGATCACACATTTACCGTGGGAGAGCCACGCTTCGGCATGAATTGGCCGGCTCGACCAGAAAACCAACGCGAAACTGCGCTTGCGCTGTGTTGCACCAAGTGAATGAGGAAACCGGAGACCTGTATCCCAACCCCTCCCCCATCCCCTAAAGACCGGCAACGCACTTGTGACGCCTCTGGTTTTACGGGTGTCCATGGGCATACGTCTGCTCGTTTACCCTCTATTCGGTAACATGGGACACTGTTATATATGCTTATGATAGCTATATATATATATATATATATATGTATGTGGTCCGCANCACGAGTTAGATAGATTTATATCTACCTATGTTTGTGCTCAGAAAATTTTAATTAGTGATGAGATATATTTAGTCTTAGTTTTGCATCCTATACAAATAAATAACAAGAATTATTTCGGACATATAACACACATCACCATCTAGTTCCAAGCTAAGCAGAGCTTGTTTTATGGGTACTACACAACTGATATAAATACATACATATTATATATAGAAAAAACCCGCAGATCATACAAAAATTTGGTCCGACTCGAGAATCGAACCCGAAACCTCAAGCACAGCAGTCGCATACGCTACCACTGAGACCACACACAAGATCCGAGTTATCTTTTACCCTAAGCTCTTCCGTCCTATCCGTTATTTTCCATATCTTGATGTAAGTCACAATTTAACTGCCCTACAAATGGAAACAGCCAAAACCCAATGATTCCACATAGCGGTGAGTGACCCGTGACTTTGAGTTAATCTTTGCACTCCTTTTAAGAAAACACATGAAAACGGAGAAGTATGAAATTATGCACAATCAAAGTTTATATGAAGGAAGAGAGTTAGATTAATTATATTCGTACTAGTATGAAAACATGTGGATGATAAAATAAGGCAAATAAATCTCTAAGCGTTGTTTTTTATTCGACTGATTATTTTAGAAATTAGCACGCCAAAAAAGACTTTTCTTTTTCTTTTTGTTTTAGAATACGGTGCAAATGAGCACCCAAAACGATCTCCGTCCTCCATAAGCGCAAGCCTGTGTGTGACAGGTAAGGCCACCTATTACCTTAGCAGAAGCAGGCCGGGGTGGCGGCGCGAGCCCTATAAAGTGCTGGCGCCCTTTTCTGTACAGAATAGGGACGCGAGGGTTCCTACACAGGAGGTGGCCACCTACAGACAGTGGGTGGCCCCAAGTACGTCGGGGTTCCAGGATTTTCCTTCCTACGATGCACCTGGTTCCCCGGCTCCTAGAATCCGCGATGGCGTGCGGTTTTAGTCGGTTCGAGTCCAACATGCCACCGGAGGTGGTATCATAGGGGATTTCCTCAACGGGAAAAAAACAGGTATACACCTCCGGTATCCTCACTCACTCGGTGAAACACATCGCAGCTGCTGTTTCACACCGGCTTTCTATGAAACCGTGTTATCACTCCGGCCAAGCCGGCCCATATTCACTCATTTCATAATTAGGTAATGTTTGTAACACAGAAGTCACGTGTTTGATAATACATACATGCACGTTTTCATTGCATAGTTGACACAATGTCAGCAAGTAGTGTGGTTCTAGGTATTACAACTAAATGGTACCTAATAGTCACGAACTTAGTCGCATAAATTGTTTATCAGGAAAGATATCATTATAAATATGTTTTATGATTGAGTTTTGATGGTAAAATGTCATTAAATTCTTTCTTTTTTTAAAAACTGAAACTCTTGCTCGGGAATATTGCTGTGTGAATGTACACAAAGACAACCAAGACTTAAAACAACTATTTATGGATCACACATTTACCGTGGGAGAGCCACGCTTCGGCATGAATTGGCCGGCTCGACCAGAAAACCAACGCGAAACTGCGCTTGCGCTGTGTTGCACCAAGTGAATGAGGAAACCGGAGACCTGTATCCCAACCCCTCCCCCCATCCCCTAAAGACCGGCAACGCACTTGTGACGCCTCTGGTTTTACGGGTGTCCATGGGCATACGTCTGCTCGTTTACCCTCTATTCGGTAACATGGGACACTGTTATATATGCTTATGATAGCTATATATATATATATATATATATGTATGTGGTCCGCACACAAATTTTTCTGAGGTATTATGTTTTTTATAGGCGGTCTCATTTTAACTCTATACACTTCTCTCAGCTGTGCACAATACAAATGCTAACATGTACAAATACATTCACTAATTTTTTTTAACGAATGCTTCTTTCTTCACGTTCAGGTCGGACATTTTTCAGACCACCTAGCATAACTACGGAATATAAGCGAGCGATTCACGGAATGTTAATATGTGGTTTAATATTATGGGTATGTAATTGTTATTTTTTCCTTCGTTATTTTTGTTATTGTATGTAATATGTTCTTATTATGTACTTTATTTATATCGTCACATGGGCTTTCATGGGCAGACTTTTGTCTGACACAATGCTGAATTGGGTAAATTTACACCTATTATTTATTGTTACCTATTGTTGCCAATGTATTTTTTCTTCGTATATATTTATTTTAAAAAGTCAACTCACAAATTAGGAGTACACATCCTGTCTCGGGGGACTTTACAAACGTACAGGAAACGGACACAAAGAACATCCAGACTCGGGACAACAATTTGTGGATGTAAAAGTGTTGTCCCATGTGGGAATTGAAACCACAACACCTGGAGCAGTAAAAAGCGGCGAGGCGACCACTATTACAATTCAGCTACGGAACCAATATCTAATATTTATCCACCTACCTCATATCGGGTGAGAAGTCTACCGAACAGGCATAACCAGCCACCATGTGTCCACTGAAGGTCTTCTTCCTGTTCATCTTGAACCTATTGAGGGCACTGAAGACGATCACCTTGTTGTCCATCGACTGGCAGGCGAGCCACTTGCCGTTCGGAGATACGGTCACAGCCGGCAATGAATGCATTGATGGGTCGGCTATGTACTTCATATCTACTGGGATATCCCTGTTGAAATATAAGTGAATGAAGAGAAGATAGAGAGGAAACTTTGCAAGATAACATCACTGCAGAAAGAGAACTTGCAACAAACAATGATGGTACAGATCTCATTAAGCCGCCTTGGTGAGGGTTACTATGCTACATTGTTGCATTGTCTGCATGAGCAATTAGTATGGCGACCAGCCACATATAGTACGCCAAACCTCCTTTTTAAGGAGAGGACCAAGTTCAGCAAGAATTTCATACATTCACAGATCTCACACAGACCCGTTTGCTTTCAAACTAGAAACCCGATTGCTATAAACATGCTGTTGTGTATCTAAATACATACATATTATAGACAAGCAATTCTCCGCAGATTTACCTCCGTGGTTCCCGTTCCCATGGGAATACGGGAATAAAATATAGCCTATGTCTAAAAATTTCAAACCTTTCCTCTTTATAATATTAGTGTAGATTAACCGACCCGTACCCACTTCGTTCGGCGTTTTCCGCCCGCTTTTCTTCGATATTATTACCCTATACTATCTGTGGGAAGCTAAGGAGGGGTAAATTACTAAAATATTTTTTTCGGAAATTTTGAAAATATTTACGAAAGAAAAATATGGCGGTACGAAGTCCGGGTCAGCTAGTATTTAAATGTATTACATTAACTAGCGACTCGCCCAAGCCTCGAACACAAGTCTTTGGTTCTCGTATTTCTTCTACCATAACATGCATGTTTACACATATACATTTTTTTCGTGAATAGCTCTATCTATTGCTGAAAATTGCATTATTATCTGTTGAGTAGTTTCAAAGATCTAAGCGAACAGAAAATGGAAGAGAATTCATATAATACTAAAATATATAAACATACTATACATAATACTGGTTTCAACAAAGTAAATAATGTATATGTGATGACATTGCGACCTTAAAACATTTATAAGATATGCGCATTTGAAAACATGCTTTGTCATGTATTTATACAATAGGGTATTTTACTACATATGAGAAAAAAACTGAAATACCTTAGGTAAAAAGCAGACGGAAAATGTTGATTTTAGTTCAAAAAATAATAAAATATTTTTTATGATTTATTTCACTGTTTTCAGTTTGTTTAATCTGTTCTTTAACACTATGAAATAGTGACGGTATTTATTACAATACATTACAATAAGCAGCAAGTATCAGTAAGCTTGCAGCTTGAGCTTTTTTTTATGTATAAGCTGCCAAAAAGACTCTGCACTGCCCGATGGAAAGCATGAGCAGAATCCAAGAGTGGTGGTCACCATCCTCCTTGCGAAAAAGAACAATGCAGAATGGTGACCCACACTATGGCGGCCTGGTGAGATGCTTTTTCACGCCCCGCTTAAAGGACCCAGGATCATAATGGGAAGGAAACACGTGCGCTGGTAGTGAGAGTCTTAGTCCTCCTCCAGTGACGTCTCTTGGCGTTGTATCTGATGGTGTTTCCAGTGCGCATTCTAACCCATTAAGGCATAGGTCTACTTAGTGTCAGCTTTTTCGCAAGTTTGCGCTTGATTATAAATGTTTTGTGGGCCGACATTTTGGCGAAAAATTTGCATGTCAAAAAAAATTTTTATTAGTCAAAAGCCTTGTAAACTAAACTGTCAACTGTCCACTGATCAGCGCATTGGTTTTTGTATAAAGCCAATTGACGTCATTACTGCAAAGCAATATGGCGTCCACAGTATACAGCGTGTTCGACAAATTACGCGCGAAATTTGAAAAAGTAAAACTTGAATGCATTTTATGGCACTTATCAATTGAATAATTTTTTTGTAGTTGCATAGCAGTATAGAATCTAATTACGACACTGTTCAAAAATGGGTGTAACACTCCATTATCTATAAAAAATCTGTACCTTTTCATAAATAACATTACTGTTTGTTTTTTTATGACATAATAACAACTATTTACTACATGCAATTTAATTTTGATGATTTCTTTTAGCCAACTACGGAAAAATCAAAAGGAAGCGTTAGTTTTGACAGTCTATGTATGTTTGTATGTTCCACCGCAGCGCCTAAACTACTGAATGAATTTGATGAATGCGGTGTCAATAGATTCGTTATAAAGGCCTGGTTAGATATATTTCTCTTACTTTTTTCTTGTTTCGGAGTAATCTGCAATATGAGTGATATAAATATAATGCATTTTTTAAAATTCACTATTTTCATTTTGGGAAAGGAATACCACAATATATTTTACTCACCACTCCCAAACTCTAAGACTTTTATCATCAGAGGTGGTGACGAATCGTCTGTTCTCGTCTACGAAGGTGATGGTGTTCACCGCACCCAAATGGCGGTCATACTCTTGAACTATTTCACCGCTTCGGATGTCCCACTGAGAACAACAATAAAAATAAAATTATCCTTAATATTATTATAAACTAACTTTTGCCCACGGATCTGGTTCCGTAAGGTCGGTTATAGCTTTTTTATTTATGTACCACTTGAAATGAAACAAACACAAATTTTCAGTGGAGCAAAACCGCAACGCATTTGCGAAAATCGCATTCAAATTGGTTAAACCTTTTCTGCTCAGTTTAAGATTAGCGTGCACAAACGTACAGACAAAGACAAAAATTCTAAATATCATTGTTTTTTGTTCTATTGCGTCCATAAAGCCTATATAATATTTTTTTATATATATCTACCATGTACAGACAGCGACCAGTTACGATTTCATTATATTTATTGATTCATGGGCAAAAATTTGAATTAAATAAATAAATACCCATCCTATAAAAAAACAAAAACAAAACAAAGAGCTGAAAATCTGAAGTAACTTACTTTAAAAAAACTTACTACTTAATTTTTTTTTTAAACTTACACAAATAATCTTCTTATCGGAGGTGCCGGCCACGAAAAGGTTCTGCTTGTCCTCGTCAGGGTTGAACTTGGCGCAGTACGGCACCTTCCGGGAAGTGAACCTGGATATGCACTCGCCCGTCTCTGTGTCCCACAGCTTTATGTAACGGTCATAAGCTGGAAATAAACGGATAAAAAATATCATAAAATACAAAAACTTCACAAGGTCTAATGAGCAGACCGACCTCCTCAGCCAAGATGTAACTGTTGCGCGTCGAATCTATTTCTACAATCACAAACGACTCTATTTTCATATATTACTTTGGAATTATTTTCACCACTCATAGCCCAGTTATTAAGCGCCCTTAAGAGGCGCTCATAGCCCATTAGCACTCGTGATTAGAAATAATCGCCGAGGGTAAGCAACGACGGCGCGGTCAGTAAGTGGCATGGCCTGTTACCACAAGCCTCTTCGTGATTCGGAGGTCACGTTAAGCAGTCGGTCTCGGTTGTTATCGTAGGAAAACGGTCGTGAAGCTTAGTTGGAGGCCTTCGGGCGGCAAAACATCCAACGGCGTTGTGGCAACGTCGGCAGATGACGTAGCCACAACGTAGTCTTGCAGTTCCCAACCCGCACTCGACCAGCGTGGGCGTATGGCCCTAACCCTCTCCTGAGAGGAGACCCGAGCCCAGGAGTGAGACATTATGGGTTGATGATTTTGATGATGATTTTCACCACATGACGTAGGATTGAGATAACGTTATTTCCTTTAGTTCCAACCATTAGTTCCATGCATAAAACTATTGGTAATCGATATTTAAAGTACTTTACTCCCAGTAGTTCTATGAAGCAAGTTATACATTGAACTAATGTAACATTACTATTACGTTTCCGTTCCATTTCTGTTAAATTACAAATAAGTAATGGGAAATAATTGTATAGTTTTAGTTCCAATTGGAACTTGGAACATCACTACTAGGAATATGTTATTAGTATATATACTGGGAATATGTTACTAGTATATATACTAGAAATATGTTACTAGTATATATACTAGGAATATGTTACTAGAGTATATACTGGGAATATATGCACTAGTGGCCATGAGTTTCTTTGCCAGTATTCTTCTACGCATTTTAGAAACTGGAAGTTATGGATCGACACAGGCAGGCAGTGAATTTTGTTGTTTTCACCTAATTCATTTTGACAATAGAGTACATCTGGCGTCTGTTTGTGTCGATCTATGACTTTTATCTGTAGCACCAATTTAACGTTCATAAATATCACTTATTGTTTTAATTGAATAAATGATTTTGAATTTAAATAAACCGGCTATTAGGTCCATAATACCGTTCGGGTGATACTCTAATATAATAAAATGTTATATTTGCAATGATTATACAAACCTGCAGATAAGAACTGTTTCCCGCTGTTATTGAAATTGACGTCCCTAACAGCTTGTCGGTGTCCGAAATAAGTCCTTATGCAACGCCTCTCGCCATAAACCTCCCAAATCTGAAACAAATCGATAAATAGAAGATTCATAGCAATAGCACAGGTGATATAAAATTCGACTACACGGTTGGCCTAGTGTTTTCAGTGGTCTGGCGCTGGGAGGGGTCCGGATGGCGTAAGAAAGCGGTTCCCGGATCCCTCCCGTCTCAGGCGCAGAGTGGCACACCGTGGTCGTTTAGTGGGTAGTCTGGCTGGTGTCAGCCAGGAGTCCCACACGAAGCGAACCCCCTGTACCCGCAGGGGGGAAGCGAAGCGCGTAAAGGCAATCCACCACGTCAAAAAAAAAAAAAAGTGTTTTCAGTGGTCGCCACACCGCTTCCTACTGCGCCAAGTGTTGTAGGTTCAAATCCTACATGGGACAACACTTTGTGAGGTCCATAAATAGTTGTTCTAAGTCTGGGTGTACTTTGTGTCCGTTTCATGTATGTTTTTAAAGATCCCCGCGACACAGGAATGTATATTCATAATGCGGAAATTGTCTTTTTAAAAACGAAAAAAAAAATATGTACATAAGTTTTTGTCACTATATACATACATAGAGTCACGCCTATTGCCCAGAGAGAAAGGGGCCTATTGGCAGAGCAATTGATCTCCACTTACTCCGGTCCTGACACACCTCTATTACTACATCCACATTCATCAATTGCTGTATTCAAGCTCGTCGGTTCCTGATGCTTATCACTTGGCCCTTTTTTATCACTATATCACAGTGATATGGCAAGATTCATGTTAAGTAGTATGTGCCTATTTTTTATGCCTAGCATATAAGTGCTACTTTGGACGTTCCTACACATCTATCTCGATACTAATATAAATTCAAAAATAACTCTATTTGTCTGTGACGCTTTCACGACTAAAACACTGCACCGATTTCAATGTAATTCGTCATAGAGATACTTTGATTTTTAAGGAGTGACTTAAGACTATTCTTTATCGCGATAACTGACATACACGCGAGGGCTGACTATTCAATTATACATGATTAATTTCTGTAAAAAGTATGGTGGTTATATAACCTTGAAATCAAAAAGTTTCAATTCACTCTTTATTTTATTATCCAATACAATCATTTTCAAATTTAATATGTGAATATTGTGTGATATTGTCGTATCACACAGATAATTGCGACAAAGCTGATATGAGAGAAGAAACAGTGTGTACCTTGACTCGGCAGTCCATCCCGGCCGACAGCATGAGGTGGGCAGTTCCCGGGAACCAGCGCACGGCGGCCACGCCTTTCGTGTGACCCTTCCACGTGAAGATGTGCGCCTGCAAATGATTCCGATCTAGATTATAAAAAACGTGACAAATTCATTAATTATATAAAAATATACATATTTCAATTTAACACTTTTCGTTTTATTAAAAGACAGTTGCAGTTTAAAATTTATAAACAGTGCAGAGGAACGGGTGTCATGTCCCTCCAACACAAAGGGAGTCCATCCACCATGTCCATCCAGACGATGTGATCATGCCTGGCGGGCCACTGCCCAACGATTGATGTTGGGAAGTTGTATATATGTTAATTGGCGCGAGAACCTCTATTACGCGATTTAGGATTGGTAGTTTCTTAGTTTTTCTTCGTGGCTCCGTAGTTTGATGTTTCTTCGGTAGATGGCGCTTTTATATATTTTATGTTGTTGCGCTGTATGTGGAAGTCGCCACAACAGCAAAGCCTTTACATAAGTAATCTAGGATGGCCAATATTAGAAATAGTAATCTTTTAATTGGCAAACCGACAAAGGTGTAATGAAACATATATGGTTAATGAATAGTTTTAATTTCATCATCATCATCATCATCACCAGCCTATAACATTCCAGTGCGGGACATCACTTATCTTTAAACAGGAGGTATTGGCCAACTATATTAATTAGGGTTTGTGTCAATTTTTTNATTTCTTTTTGTTTTACAAGGCTGTTTTCCTGTGTGTTGCTGCTTTGGGCGGTTTGAACTTTTGTTTTTCATGTAACACAACGCCATCTAGTTTTAAGAGCAAGTTCTAAGCAGAGCTTGTATTACAGGTACCAGAAAACTGAATTAAATTTTTGTAAATATAAGCATATTATCATTGTTTGTCTAGTGTATACCTGCCGACTGCCTCGTTGGTCTAGTGGTTAGCGTAAGCCACTGTAGATTAAGAGGTCGCGGGTTCGATTCCCGAGTCGGACTACTGTTGGGTTTTTCTTACAAGAAATTCTTAATAATAGCCCGGAGTTTGGAAGATGGCGGTGTTTCCTGTCCTTGCCTTGGAGAGCACGTTAAGCCGTCGTAAAAAAAAAAACTAGTTCAACCTTCGAATTCAGTTCACCCTCAGGGTTGCGGAGGTCCAATGCCAGTCGCTCTGTGTAAAAACTGATATTTAGGTAAAACCGGTTGAACAAGTAGCCGACCCCAAACAATTATTAAATAAATAAATAAAAAACACTCAAACTTCGAAAGAAATTTCGTTAAATTTGCAGATCAAATAAACATTTTGGAATCAAGCAATCGAACCCGACACCTCATGTACAACAGTACACCAACGAGGCAGTCAAATATATTCATTTTATAATTATACAAATAAAAAAATATATAACTGTTACAGCAGGTTGAAAGTTGCTCTCCATTTTTCTAATAAAAACAATAACGATATAATACCTTGGGTAGGAAGCACTTGTCTGGCGGTGTGTCGCTCCGCAGTTGAGTCTCTGAACGTGGCGGCTCCACCCAGGACCGTCCCTGGTAGTCCGTGGATGCGTCGACTGAAACCACACAAAAAGCCATGTAAGCCATGTACTGTATAAATTTCTTGTAATTTTTTTTAAGACATTTCATACGAAAAGATTGCTTTTGTCAATAAGGCTACTCTTTATACATTATATATTTGACATTTTATATACTCTTTTGTTAATCCGTGTAATGGTGTGCAAATAAGGAGTTCTAGGTCTATCTATTTCACTTACTAGGCATGAACAAAGCGTTGTCCCATTTGGGGATCCATCCCATGATCATAATCATATGTATAAATAAAACGAGGTGATGGCTTATTTATACATTTATAAAATATTTTACTAAATTCAAACATCAATCATCAACAACTCATAATGTCCCATTGCTGAGCTCGGGTCTCCTCTCAGGAGAGAGTTAAGGGCATACGTCCCCACGCTTGCCAAGTGCGGGTTGAGGACTGGCAAGACTAAGTTGTGGATACGTAATGTTGCCGTTGGATGTTTTTAAGCCGCCTGAAGGCCTCCAACTAAGCTTCATGACTGTTATTGTATGATAACAACCGGGACAGACTGTTTAACGTGACCTCCGAATCACAGAGACGCTCATGGTAACATGCCACCAGCGGTCACCCATCCTGGTACTGACCGCGCCGTCGTTACTTACCCTCGATGATTGTTTCTAATCACCGAGTGCAACTGGGCTATGAGAGCCTCTAAACATTTTAACAAAATACATATTCTATTGGTTATTACCCATAAATAATCATACATTAATAACTTTTGCATCAAAATGATATCACTAAAAGTGGCTTTAGTTTGGATCAAGCTGTCTGCTTGTGATCCTAGTTGTAGAAAAACCAATAATAATATTTAGCAGATTATACATAATATAGCACTTACTGTGGAATATTGATTTCTCTTCTAAGGGCTTATCATCATCAACCTTGCCCTTCTTCTGTCGTTTAGCAACAATCTCAGCCAATTCCTTCGCCTCTTCCCCTTCTGGCCGCATCACTCTGGAAATGTTAATAATTTTCCCATAAGAGATAAAACTTTAAATAAAGTAGTCAGGTAATAGAATTTTAAAAAAATGGTTTTATTTTACTAAATCAATTGCCCCTTAGAGGCTCCTAAATAAGTAATGTATTGCACTCCCATATAATAATCTTTTATCTAAATTTTTTTTAACGACATCTCCTTACTAACGTGTCTGACTACACACACATATAATACAGATACGGAGAACACAAACAACAAAAGAACTTTAATCAGACAAAGTGTTACCAGTGTGTTCCTTCCCCACATAGGCCAAAGCCACAACAGTCATCGAAGTTGGAACCAATGACGTTTATGAAACTACTAAATCTGTGCAGAAGTAAAAAATTCATACCTTTGTTCTCCTTCAAAACCACCCCAAGGCCCCAAGAACCCAGTAATGTCTTCAGGATTGTCATTTCTATTTCTTTTCTTTTTATCAAGTGGCCTCTTCTTTATTGTCTCAAAAACAGACTTTCCTTCTGCCTCTTCTGGGGCTGCGATCATTGCTGATACTGAAATAAAATATACTTATGATCAAAACATCATACTATACTATTGACTTGGCACTAAAAAGGATGAGCTGTAAATCCAACACAATCATACAGTTATACTGAAGGAATATTGTTCAACAATTCTGGGGCTTTCATTCTGTTACTACAATGTTTTTTAATTAATTATGCGTCATAGCATATTTTCAGGAAATCACCATGAGAAATCACAAAATTGTAAACAAAGATGGAATATTCTGGTACACTCACCAACAAGAGCATCACCACTCTCCGTATCACCATCTGTAGAAGGATCCATGGCATACCCATAACTGGTAAATGTTCTTCTCTGATTTTCAAATTGAAAATCACTTATATGTGCCTTTTCTACATAACCAGATAATATATTTCTATTTGCTTTCATCTGTTGGGTTTGAAATGGGTTGTCTGGTCCATATGTGGGCGCAAATAGTTCTTCATATTTAGGATTGTGCATTAACTCTTCATTATTTCTTATAAGTACTCTTGTGTCATCATTATTCTGTAAATAAAGTTACTTTTGAGAAAAAGTGTACAAACAAGACAGGTCTATTGCTATATTCCTTTTTTATTTTTATTATATATTTTTATTCCTTTATGGAATAAGAAGGAAACCAGCAGATGTATCGCCTGATGGTGAGCGTTTACCTTCGCCCATGGACACCTGCAACACCAGAGGTATCTCAAGTGCGTTGCCGGCCTTTGGAGGATGGGCTCTGGTATCCTCACTCACTCGGTGAAACGCAGCCCAAGCGCAATTTCACACCGGATTTCTGTGAGGCTGTGGTGGCTCTTCCGTTGAGGCCAAAGTGCTAGTCTATCCTTCCGATAGTTCCATCTGTTCAAGCTACACTATATAAGTAAATTTAAAGGGAAATATTCACTAGTTGTGCTGTGGTTAAGCAATAAACATCTACAGGACCTTATTAAATTTTGGCGCTTTATTGATGTTACAGGAATTACAGTATGCACATCCGAATGTTGATATACACACAATCATGGTAATGTGTGTTTTTAAGAAGTAATGACCCCATAGATTTAAAAATTTATCCAAGTTTCAGTGTATATGAAGAATGCAAACTTACCGTAGGCATAACAACTGGTGCAGCGCATATTTGCATCGATTTGGCAACTGAAAAGTTTTGATCTACAGGTTTCAAGTGAGTCAGTAGCTTCTCATTACTGTGTTCACTTACAACCTCCTTATCGTTATCACCTTCATCTTCGGAGCTACTTCCATAGTTTTGTATATTCAACATGATGTCTATTTTTGATACCAACTATTCCAACTGAAATTCAACATTACACAAAAATAACAAATTAACACAGCACAACTCTTGCGAAGTGTCTTCTTTTCACGTTTTCAAACATTGACAGAAAGGGATATTCTTATTTAATAGAAAAAGACAAAACATCATCTATGTCTAACACTATATTCGAATGGATTTGGAACGCATCTATTTGTGACAGCTAAAGTTACGTTCAGAAATTGGAGTTGCAAAAATCCCTCTATCAGTGATGCTATCGAGAGTTTCTGAATGTTAAATAAAACTTACTTGTCAAAATTAGAAAAAAACTTTGATCACATGCAAGGCTGCCAATCGCACGTCAAAAATCTTTAAGTCAGGTGACGAGCCCGTGTGATAGCACATAATTTTGAAATTAATACAGCAAAGAAAAACATAAAAAAATATGGCTTTACACGCGGCACAAAAGGGTAAATTGATCAGTGTCATCGGAGATGAGGTGAGTAAAATTAACGTTAAATTTCTTCTTAAAAGTATTGTCAGAATTAGCTCCTCTTTGATGATCAATTCCCAAATAATTATGACCTCAGTAACTTCAAATGAACCTTTTCTGGATTCCAGGACACCTGTGTTGGCTTCTTATTGGGTGGGATTGGAGAAATCAACAAGAACAGACACCCCAATTTCATGGTTGTTGACAAAAGTGAGTCCTTAGGTTTTGTTATAAAATAATTCTATTACGCATATTTATCATTCACAAAGCCAAGTCAAATAATAATATAAGTACATATTGAATGAAAATTTGTTCCTATAACTAATGAAAAAATAATCAAGAAATGTTCCCATAATGTAAGCAGGTATATTTTTGCTGTGTTGAAGGATTTGTGAAATATCTGTGTTGTTTACAATTACCAGTAGTAGTCAGTCTATGTACTTTGGTGTTGTTATAGCTAAATGGAAAAAATATTCTTTTAAAAAAAGAAAAAACCTTAATCCAATGTAAGTAAAATGAGTTCCTAGAACTCCTAAATTGTACAAAAATTGTTAAGATGTATGATATGTACATATCGGATAGACTACATGGTTGTCCTAGTGGTTTCAGTGGTTGCCACACCGCTTCCTACTATGCCAAGTGTTGTGGGTTCAAATCCTATGTGGAACAACACTTTGTGTGATCCATAAATTGTTGTTCTAAGTCTGGGTGTACTTTTTATCCATTTCTTATATTTTTATAAAAGATCCTGGTGACACAGGAATGTATATTTCTAATACGGGAGTTTTTTTTTAAAAGACGAGAAAGAAATTCTATTCTTATTGCGTTAATTAATTATTGTTTAAAATAATGTCCTCCTGTATAACTACTTAATTTGTGACATGATGAACTTCTGGTGCTTGAGAGTGTTGTTAGAAATATGTAAAAAATTAATGAAATTAAATTTATTTGCATAGAACATGGGCTAGTACCACGTCACATTGGTGGTTTTTCATCAAACTTTATTCTGCCTTGTTTTGACATCCTAATGTTTATGACTAAACTAAACCTAACATTATGACCTGAAAATAATTAAGAAGATAATCTTGATTTGTCTATTATTTTAAAGACAACAGGTTATGTATATATTCTAGTAGCTGAGACCAGTGACCACTCTTGCTATTGTAACAGCGGCCAACGCAGCAGGACTAAGCTAGTTTATACATATAAACCTTCCTTTTCAATTACTCTATCTATTAAAAAACACCACATCAAAATCTGTTGGGTACTTTTAAAGATTTAAGCATACATAGGGATATAGGGACAGAGAAAGCGATTTTGTTTTGTACTATGTAGTGATGGTGAGGTGATTTGGTAAACATACCTACATAAAGTGGACACAATAAACACCTATTTTATGTTTATAGATATTTGATAATTTCAATGATAGTACTTTGATTACTTTACATATGTCTCTTTAATCTACTTTAAAAAATATGAATCAATCATTTTATCTTTTTAGATAGGTCTCATTCATCACCCCTATCAACCCAGCAATAACAAAAATGATTACAAGTAATAATAAAAAGAATGGTTGATACATTTAAATAAAATCGTAGTGTCTGTTTGTAATTTCTAATTAACAACTTTACTCTAATTGCATATAAATTTTGAGTAGAAGTCTGCTACTTATTATATCCATTTTACCTTAATGTCTGTTTTTCCATGGAACAAATGGCACTGGACCTCTGCAACCCTTAAGGAGCACTAAACTTGCAGGTTAAATGAGTTGTCAGTATATTTAAGGGCTCTGACTTGCCAATAACAATTTTTATAGATTTTCGGTGGCCTAACATGGCCACTAAGCTATGGACAAACTTACAACTTAGTTATATATGGTAACAATGCGAGAAATTAGTTCTAATAAAACATAAAATGTAAACTTAAAATTATCAATATAATTTTATGTTAAATCAACAGATGGCTCTATTCTCAATATTAATAACTGGTTATTTTTAGGTATATTTGTAAGTGAAACACATAAAAATGGACTATTGTTATTCCAGATACCGCAGTAAGCGAAATCGAAGACTGCTTCAAGCGGTTCGTCAAGCGCGATGACATTGACATCATTCTGATCAACCAGAACGTGGCCGAGTTAATCCGTCACGTGATCGACGCTCACTCGGCGCCGGTGCCCGCCGTACTCGAGATCCCATCCAAAGACCATCCTTACGACGCTAGCAAGGATTCCATTTTACGTCGGGCCAAGGTAAACATATTTACAGGTTTTTTAAAAAGTTGTTTTTATCAGTCAGGTCAATTTCCTCGGTGGCGCAGTAGGAGCGTATGCAACTGTTATGCTTGAGGTCTCGTGTTTAAACCCAGACTGGAGAAAATGTTTGTATGATCTGCAAATATTTGTTTCGGAGTTTGAGTGTTTTCTTTGTATCATATGTATTTATTTACACAAAAGTGCATAAAGTATTCTATCAATCCAATGTACCTGTCATGGTACAATTTGCTCATTTTGAAACTAGATGGCGTTGTGTGTCAGGTATCTGAAATATATATTTTTATATTTAATTCACGTATTAAAAATTAAAATTACTTCTTTTTTGTGAGATCGAGAGTCAATCGGATCAGAATCTTGAACTACTTTTTAGCACGAGAACTAGTCTTCATATTCATTCATTCCATTGGCTCGTGACACACTACAAAAATTAGAGTAACAAGTTACTTTTCTTACCTTTAAACTCAAATTCCTTTTTGTTTCAGGGCATGTTCAACCCAGAGGACTTGGTGCGCTAAAAATAATATTTATTGCATGAAACTGTTGTTGTGCAAACCGGCAATGTAAATACCGCCATCTATCGACCGCATACTAACAATATTAAAATAATCCATTTTTTCTGTGTGCTATTTCTTTTCAACTAAGGCAGTCACTAAAACATTCCATGTCCCACAATATATTTTTATTTATTATAAATTTTACTCTATATTAAATTTGAATTATATTATAATTATGGCTGGGGTTTCACTGAGCTCGCGTATTGCAGTGTTGTTTGCATTTAATGAAAGTCCAGCCAATATAATTAACCTAATATCACAGAGTATTAAATTGTATAGCATTTGTTGAAATTGTATTATAGATTAAAAAATTCAGGTTGTTTTATTTTATTTTTGCTGTGGTGTGAGTTTTGGTGCTTGACTAACCTACATCAAGATTTTATTGGAGTGAGAATAATTGATATTGGTTATAGCAAAATGCTATTAATTAAAATTGGCAAAACATAAACGTTGTTGTTATTTGATAAAAAAAAAACATTAAAAAAAGTAAAGTAAAAACTGTGCTACTTAATAGTTTCTGGTCTTTTTTTGTTTTTTTTTAAGATCGCGCGGCTCTTCACACTTATGTGTCAAAAAGTAGCCTGTGTCCTACGTCGAGAATCAAATTATTTCCATGCTTAATTTCATTGAATTAATGCAACGGTTTAACTGTGAAAGCGTAACGGACGTGGACTTTCTATTTATAAAATCGGTTTGGATTCCTGTATCAAAAAGATTTGTTTATTTTTTGTAAAATGTGATGGAGGATTAACGAGCAGACAGTCATTTGAAAATAAGTGGCTACTGGCATCAATGACTACTACAACTCAAAGCCGCATGCGTTACCTTTTGAATGTGAATTGGGTCCGCTTGAATTCTCACTTGGTGAAAAATTTGGTAAACATTTTGAAAAAAATGACTTCTAGGTTCTGAGCAATTGTCTGTGGAATCTCTTAAAATTGCCCTGTGTGGTGTTCGGATTTGGCACGGCTAGTATTGTGGGCTAGCGGGACAGGACTGAGGAAAGTACGCTATATCGGCCACCGACCGATGTACCTTTTTAACAATAGAACCAATCCCCGACATATTCTATATTTGGCGCCAAATTTCTATTTATCAGCGATAATTTTTTGTGATATCAAAATAAAATTTATGGTAGCCAAACTAGTGACAGTGCTCGTCTAGCAACAACAAAGACGTGTACAGTATAAACGTGCCTATAAACGCTTGGTCTTCGCTTGATATTCAGCTATCGAGAATCTTATTTCTGTCTTCAATCAACAACCCATAATGTCCCACAGCTGGGCTCGGATCTGCTCTCAGGAGAGGGTTAAGGCCATACGTCTCCATGATGGAAAAGTGCGGGTTGGGGACTGGCAAGAATACATTGTGGCTACGTATCTTGCCTTACCAATTGAGAGTACTATATGTCGGCCGTATAGTACTCTCAATTGGTGTACCTCACTCATCCTACCTTTTAATTTTTTGAGATAAAGAGTAGCTTACAACCAGCATCAAACTGTCTGCCATGAAATTACAACCCAGTAAACTGTCGTCTTTTATAATATTATTTTAGTAAGATTTATAGGCATGCACTTATTTCTGTAATTCGGTTTAAACACTTAGGGCCTCACGTAGAGCTTTATAAAAAAAAGTTATTGGAGAAAATACACCCTGTGATTGACTTAAATTGTCAGTTAATTAGGCCTGGATTTAAGTGATCTTAAAAATGGGTTATTAGGTTTTTGACCGCTAATGTTTTTTAAATTGTTTATAGGAAGAGTCAAAGTCAGTAAAAAGTGGTATTCGAAGAAATAATACAATAATTTTAAAATATTTTCCATATAATTTGAGTTTAAAGAAGTTATTATCGATGTAATCAATTAAATGTTTTATTTCAAATAGGCACAGCAAGATAGATAAACAGAAAAAATAGGCAAATGAAAAATTATATCGATTCCCAATTTACTCATACATTTAGGAAAATTTAAACAAATTATGAAGAGCATGTGGTGTACTGTGTCAAGTTGCGAGCAAGTGTGTATTTCTCTGGATTCTTGGCATTGTGTCATGGCTTCCCATGCGCGTTTGTAAAAATCCATTTTAAACTTTTTGATATTTTGCTCATTACCAAAAATAGAGTGAAGTGTTGTACTTATATTATACCGTGTTGTGTTTGATACCATTGTTTTACTAATTTGAGATCATTTGAGTGGTGTGTGATTTAATGGACAATTGACGGTAAGTGCGATTATATTGTTTATTTTTATTAACTGTTTTTACATCATATTTTTTTTTGTTTTCCAGTCAATGTTCGGTGCTGAAAACTACGCCACATAATTAAAATTACATATTATTATTCCAGATACTATTGTTTCTAATTCGAAGTTATCTATGTGTGTATATTAGTAGAATAAAAGGA
This sequence comes from Hyphantria cunea, assembly GCA_003709505.1. NCBI lineage: Eukaryota > Metazoa > Arthropoda > Insecta > Lepidoptera > Erebidae > Hyphantria > Hyphantria cunea. The sequence continues at coordinate 75,123 of PKRV01001464.1, forward strand.
GAAAATAAATTTTAAACATTTATTTTAAAGATTATTAACATACTACTTACAATACACACTACACATACATTATAATACAGGAAACACAAACATATACATATAAAAACAAATTGGTAAAAAATACCAATAATATTTGGTTTTAAAATGAGATAAAGACCCGTAATTAAAATGGTCGTTGCTAGACCCGTAAAATTCAGTGATTGATTAGTGGAGCTCTTTTCAATAATGGGAGACTAGGATGCGTTTATTCGTCGAATTCGGCGACATCATTTTCGGCCTTCTTGTGTCCAACCCAGTCCCATTTGGAATAGTGGAGCTTAGTCTTCTTGAATTTGGGGTTCTTGGACGTGATGCGGACAAAGATCCGACGGCCAAAGAGTGGTTGCAGTTGCCTGAAGTTGTCTACAAGAGGCAGGTTCAGGTTGGAGAGGAGACCACGGAAGTTGTCCATCTGTGGAAAGAGAACTTATTGAAGTAACCTATTCTAGTTTGATATAGCGATAAAAGAAAAAAGGATCCACTTTTTGTTTATTGGTAGGATAAATTAATTTTCTTACCTGGAATACAGAGATTGGGAGATAGTCGGAGAACACAACCCATGTGACGGCTTCGGCGCAAGGAGGGGTGGTAAGAGAACCCTTGTAGGTGTAGAACCTTTCAGTGTCGAGGCCGGACAGGATTGAGGAGAGGGAGAAAGTGTGGGGGAGCTGCATGCTGGTGTTGTAATTTTCGATGGCAGACAAGTTCTTGACGATGGGGGTAAGCAGCTTCGCGTCGAATTCAACAACCTGAATAAATCGTGTTGTTTTAATATATGTATATGAATTCATTAAATGAATATAATAAAAGAAAACGGCCGATGAAAGTAAAAATATGAATTGAAAGAATATCTTTCGTATGTAATTTGGAGTTTTACCTGGTAGAAGAAAGCAAGCACGCAAAGACCGTCGGGATGCTGGAGAGCTTCAGCCAAGTTCCTGTATTTCTTGTTTCTGTGGATGATGTGCATTTCGAGAGGCAGACGCATGTCATTGAGGGTGTGTTCAGAACCACGGTTGTTCTTGTCTCCCCAATGGAAGTGGAGGCCTTCAATTTCATACTCGTTGTCTAGGGGACCACCGAAAATGTATGGAAGACGGAATCCTTTCTTTTCTTCTTCGGAGCTGTACTTGGGGATGGTCAACGCCACTGGAAGATACAAATTTGATTAGTCAAACGCTTAATAACTTTAGCCGATTAAATAACATAGTTTTAATAAGATGTTTAATTAATAATGTGCTCCTTTAGCATCTATTTACCTGAATGCCCGTTGTTGGTGGTAGTAAGAGGTCCTGGTAAGGGATTCTGGTAACCGATCAGTTCCATTGCAGGAATTGATATGGGAATAGCTTGTCTAGCAGCGATAGCGATAGGAGATTGTTGACGGCCACCGCACGCGGGGTGAAGGACTGCCCAGCGCCTCTGATCAGAGGCACGGTAGCCCCAGCCGAATACAACAGAAACTGGAATTTAAAATGAATTGTTACTTAACTAACTTTTTGGTCGTTACACAAACATCGTAGCCATGTTATTTGTTTATTTTTATATTACTCGTTGATATCATTCTCATGACGAGTATCAACAACGAATCGTGTTATTTAAACATTTTTTTTATTTTAATCGCTACTCTCATTTCCAGAGATGATGTTTTGATAATACGACTTATTGTTTCTGTTATCCTTTGCAATCATTATTATAACTGTGACGTAAATTATCAACAATAGCATTTTCGAGATCTTGTTAAACATTGATAGAAACAATAAATTTATTTAAAACAGAATATGCTGCTAATGCCAAATTGTAAACTGCAATGATTTCATGAAAGAATACGCATTCCACTTTTAAATGGTTTCTGTAGTCCTTAAAGTCGTAAATAAAAGTTAAAACCGGTGTTAATTAATAAATTATTCTGAATGCAATTGAAAGAATTACATTCATACGTAACAAGCGTACATTTTTTTCTATTCGAATGTCAAATTATGCAAAACGGATCGTACATTATTTGTACGTTTTTTTTCTGCCTGCCGGACAATAGTTAGGATGTCAATCAAACGGACAAATTTAAATACCCTTGCTAAATTTTATGAGCGGAGTCGTCTTATGAATGGTAATGCTATCAAATGAGAACCATTTAATAAATTTAAATATATTTGTGCAACGAATGTAGAAAAAACTGTTTCGATTTTCAGTTAACGGTATTTATGGGGCAATTTATGAAAATTCATTAAATTGGGTTAATGATGTAATGGTACCAATTACCAATACCAACGCTCATATTTCTTTTTAAATTTGAAATGTTCTACAAATAAAATTAAATTGACAGGTGCCAGTAACTTATCGAATTAAGCGTCTATTTTTGGCGGGCTGCAAATTAAAACATTAAATATGTAAATAATTATTACAATATAAAAAGTCACCGAACCAGTACGAAATATCAGTTGCATGTTGTAAAAAGTTATAGATAATAGATTAGTTCGTGACAGTGAGCGAATTCCGCAACACATTATAATTTATTTTTATATAGAATTATCGCTGGTAATGGATTTGAGAGAGAATTGAATATACAAATATACTTGTGACCTTTAGATTATCTAAGTTAATATTTTAGGTCAAGATTATGGACCTAGTCTGGTCAATGCTAGTTTCTGAATGTGACAGTTTAAATACTTATGTAAATAAGTAAAATTGCCGATCATTGATATTTTATTCACGAAGTAACGTTGTAGTAATCGAAATATGACGATGTTAACAATATCAAGTTTCATAATGGACCATAACATCGTAATTTTTACGGTACATTGAATGTGAAGCAAAACTAAATATAGAACTATTAAAGCATGCATTTTCATTAATTGAATTTAATGTAGGTAATTATTATATATTTTTACTAAATTCTTTTCAGTATAAAAAAGATCTTAGCTTGCGTAAATTTATCATCTTCTATCATGCGGTGTTGCTGAATACATATATGCTCCTGACATGTAAAGTTTATTATATTTAATCTCTTATTCATTATGTACTGGCTGTTAGTTATAATCTTGATAAAATAATTAAATTATTATGAGATTTTATTCATGTTATAATTTTAATTAATAAGAAACATGTAAGATCAGACGATAGTTTTAAAATTACAGATGTAGAATGCACCTAATATTATTTACGTTTAAGGCAAACATTGGCCCGGCGTCGGATGTTTGTGCGATCCGCATATCAGAGGATGATCACTGCGTTTCTTGCATGCTTCCCTTGCCCGTCGTAGATTAAATTTATGTACAAAAAATAATCTATGATTATGATATTCATGAGGTTGCAATTAGCTGGCCTTAGTCTACTTTATCTATTGGTTTTTTTTATTTGCTCAGATACATATCGCATTTAAATCGAACTCTATTCATAAATATAGCAATCAGAAAATTAATAAATTATTGAGATCGTAGTCATTATTATTAATTATGAATAATTTTAAATTTTCTCTTGTCTGACTTTATCAGAATCCCGCAAATTTATTTTCGAAACAGATTAGAGCATACGTTTTTACAATTCAATAATCATTTTTTAGACACTATGAGTAATTGAAAACTGCAAATTGAATTTGAACATATAGCGAAACTTAATAACTAATTTTGTGATATAATAAATATTTTAAAGTGATCTATCTATAAACGCTTATGATTTAATAATTTTAATTAGAATTCAATTTCTTCATTTGCACTCCAATATTAAAAAATGAATTTTAAAAATTAAAATAATTTGCACTTTAATATTAAAAAATGAATTTTAAAAATTAAATTAATACTTGTTTTTTTAACTTACCGTTTGTTGCCAAAATAGCGAGAACAGCTGATATAATTGAAGATCTCATTTTTCACTCTTTTTAAATTTATAAATGTTTAAAATATAAGAAGAGATGATGTGTTGGACACTTCGATGCTTCCTGCCTGTCAGCCCGCAGTTTATATACTACACATCCACATATTGAGCACTGCGTTTTCAATGGTTTAACGCGTCACCGACGTGAGAACTAACCCCTCTTCTGACACATCGGCATAAAGTGCCGACTCGGCGTGTTTCCCATTACAAAATTAATTACGTATTCCTACTCAGATGAAATGTATAAAATTTGTAATTAATTATGTTTTAGGATATAATACATCTTAACCTCCTTTATGCGAATTTTTGAAAAGATTTCTTAAGTTTAAATTTTTAAAAATAATTTAAAAAGAACATGACCTTACAATTAAGCTCGTAGATATTTTGTTCACTGCAGTTCATCAAAGTTCTAAAACAATAAGAAGGAATTTACAAAATGTATTCAATGTACAAAAAAGTAGTTTTTACTACGACAAAAATATTATCCACGTTAGAACATCATGATAACAGGATAATGTACGACTCATTCTATAACTACGTGATAATTTTCCCACCATTTTAATTAAAAAAATATGATTCAATAAATATGAAATTAAATTTACTTTTTGTTATTAATTATGAACAGTAGTTACATATATGAAAAATCAGCATGTGCATTACTTTAAATTGCAACTATGACGCATCGTTATTAAATACAAGTAAAACTTTGATAAGCAGTTCTCGTTCAAAATTCTTATTTTTCGGGCAATGAATCAGAAAAGCTACCTACCTGTAAAATGAAACTATTTAAAATTGCATCAATAATTATATCTAAAAGTTGTCGGCAATTCTAAAACAATGAAAATAAATTTATACCATACGTAACCTACTCCTGAATTCTAATCAAAATAGTGAAGTACTCTTCAAGGTAGTAGAGCAACGCCGATTTCAGTACAAATAGACCGGTATTGACCGGAGCGGTGCTAACCTCCAGCGGTCAGAAGACCAACCTAAAACCTAGCATTTGTGCTATCATGTTTCGTCGGTGAGTGCGAGACCGGAGGCCCAATGATGCAGAACAATCTCAATAGACCGCCATAGTGTGGGTTACCATGCTGCGTTGTTACATTGTCTGCATTCGCAATAAGTATATTGACCACAACTCTTGGATTGGAGTAGAATCATTTTGGCGGGCTCAAACATAAAAGAAAAACTAAACAGCTAATAAAATTTATGGAATTACATTTCATTATTAAGTATATTTATTACAGTTTTATATACACTAAAACATTTAGAAAAAAAATATAAATAACAATTATTCGATTCTTTCAACTATATGTAGCCTAGACATTCCTTAACGCTATATCGCTATATCCTTTTTAATTAGTATAGTATATTTTATATTTATTTTGCAACGTATCGATTTCATAGTTGGACAGTAATATGTATTCTATAGTAAGTTAGTTGCAGTTAGATGGTAATAATAAATTTATTTATTGCTAGTATACATATATATATATATAGTATAGTATATAGTACGGGATTGTATAGAAGTTATGCATCTTAGTAAGCCGCCATTGTTGGATCCTACACGAGCGTCCTGCCAGGCTGAGTAGTCACTTTGGCAGGCCTTCAAATAAAGTTATGAACTGATACTGTTTTATTGCTAAAGGTCCGCTACGATAGAGCTGTGACATTTTTATTTGCTAATAGGTTTATCAAAATTTAGTGACATACTGTTAAATATATTTATGTTTCGACTTTGATCACGGCCCACCATATTCGTTGTTGATCGTCTTCCAAATTTAAAAAATCTAACTCTATCAAATAGTATTAAACAAAAAACAAAATTTATTTCTTTAATAAATGCACAAGCTGTGGGTGCGTTTCTTGCGAGAATATTAAACGATATATTAGCACAATGTTAATTCTTAAATAATTATATGATTAGAACTAAATATTTATATCTTACTACCAATTTATATTTCTAAACTCGTTATGAAATAAGGTAAATATTTCGAATTAGTAATCTGCCTGATCTAGGTAAGACCTTTTTCAGACAATTACTGTTACAATTACGTTCTGACCATAAAAGTCTAATTTATTTGTGTGGTATAAGTATTTGTGACTCACATGAAAATGATACAGATTCTCCCACTAGATTCGTTAACAAGGTAAGATATATTCAGCAACAACCCATAATATCCCACTGCTGGACCCGGGTCTCTTCTCAGGAGAGAGTTAAGACCATACGTCCCAACACTGGGGAAGTGTGTGTTGGGGACTGTCAAGGCAACGTTGTAGGTACATAATCTAGCCGTTGGATGATTTTAAGCCACGCTGAGGCCTCCAAGTAAGCTTCACTATTATCCTATGTTAACAACTGAAACCGACTGCTTATCTTGACTTCTGAATCATGGAGACGCTCGTGGTGTCATGCCACCAGAGTGGTCACCCATCCAGGTACTGACCGCGCCCTCATTGCTTACCAACTACTGGTTACTGGTGATTGTAACTAATCAGCGAATGCGCCTCAGAGGTCACTGTGATATATTCACATTGAAATAAAATAAATCTATACCATGTACGTCAAACAATTGTTAGTCCTTGGTGCTGCTGTGCCTTAGGTTTTGGGTTTGTAAGGTGGATTACAAACCCAGAACCTAAGGTATAGCAGCCAAAACCACTAACCACTAAAATAAAAAGCCCGTCGCTGCGTCATAGTTCCCCATCTTAATTTTCTAATGACGTCTGTTGCAATATTTATGAGAACGAAACATTTTTCATGAAAAAGAAAAAGGATCGAACTTCCTGTTGAGTCAACCATTTTATTTCACTTGCGCTTAAAGTCGAATGGCCAACTTCACCAGTTTCTAATAAAGTTTGACACTTAGGACTATTTAACAGATAATAGTTGCTGATATACATATGGTTAACTGACATATTTATCTCTATCCGAGATTTTTCAAACCGAAAGCTGTGTTTATCTGACAGGTGAGTAGAAATTAGTTTATCAAATACTATTTCAGTAAGCGGGGAAGCTGGCTCTTGTTACGGCACACAATCGGATTTATAAAAATAAAAAGTTCCTTAACCTAATGTGTCTAGATAGATAGATAAGTTTTTTCTTTTGCGTCGATTAATGGAATAGAAATAAATCATCATCAACAACCCATAATGTCCCACTGCTGGGCTTGGGGCTCCTCTCAGGAGAGGGTTAAGACCATACGCCCCCACACTGACCGAGTTGGGGACTGGCAAGACAACGTTGTGGCTACGTAAATCTTTAGTTGAATATTTTCAAGCTGCCTAAAGGCCTCCAACTAAGCTTTCCGATTGTTAGTTATCCTATGATAACAACGGAGACCGACCGCTTAACGTGACCTCTGAATCACGGCGACGCTGGTATCATGCCACCAGCGCTCACCCATCCTGATATTGACCTCACCGTTGTTGCTTGCAGTCCTTGATTGTTCCTAATCATCGAATGCAACTAGGCATATGAGCTATGAGTGCCTTTGAGAAATAAATAAGCTTTGACAGTAAAACGGCAAAGAACGAACGGATGAAAATCTATAGTAACATTATTTAATACGTAATTGATTTTTTCTGTTTAAGGCTTCATCACTAATCGATAAGCATCTTTGTCCTTGATGAGACTTAACCTGTGCTTACCTTGTCTGAGCTAAATATACTCCAAAAACTGCATAATGACATATAACTATTCAGAATATAAAACTTGGATTTACTGAGATTTTATCGAACGAAGATGTATTTGGATTTTCTAATCAGACACTAGGTACCAAAATGTGTAAACAAGAATAATTTACGGCTAATAAGTTTTATTTTTAGAGTCATTTAACGATGGAATTCATCAAAAAAAAAAAGAATTAAAATACCGCTTCTTAAGTTTAACATTATGAGAACTAAGATAAGGAATTTCCTGAATATTGAAAACGTTTATCGCATTCATGTACATGAATAGTTGAACTAGTAAGGATGGTCGTTTGCGGACGTTGCAATTCTTTTCATAAATAAGCTAGCAAATAAGTACATTGCCTAACGTTGAAATATAGACACTAGGTACGTCAATGATGTGGTTTAATTATCCTTTTAACGTGTTTAGTAAGCCAAAGATGCTTCCCTTGTATGTCTCAAATTCAAGCATATCATATCTTCTGCGCCCATCTATTATGACCCCAATCAATACAAGATGCAGGAACTCCCTTAAACATTAGCTTTTTACAGTCGGAAATTCCTTTATGATTACAAAAACAATACACTGTACAGGAATTAAAGACCCAATAATAAAAAATTCCAACGGACAACTCATTCAGCATTCACAGGGTTAACGATGTAAGAACACAACTGGACGAATATCTTGAACAATAGATGATAACACATCTCGATGATTATTTGACTAGTTGTAATAATAAAGACATTGATTTGAAAATATAATATAAATATATCCAAAGGGGTATTATGTCAATACTGAGGACAAGGTTTGTTACAGAGAGCGAGCTCGCGTTGGCTGGCAGTCGTAACGTCGATCATTTCGTGATATAATAGCTGATTCATAATCGGCCATGTGCATATTTTGTTGTATTCGAAACTTGAACAATAAAAAAAAGTTATTTTTGAATTAAAAAGCAAATTTACCATTGTAGAAAAAATGATAAATTTCAGGTATATAACTTGGAATTTAAGCTGTAACGCGGAACTTAAGCAACTTTATATTAAGTAAATAAAGTTATACACTTTTAATCTTCGTTGAATTTCCGTGTTGTTCCGTTTTCCAAAAAAAAGTTGACACCGATGTGACCCCAACAGCCCTTAAAGTGTGTGCCAAAAGCATTACCCCATAGTTACACTATCCTCTTACTGATCAGGCATTCATTAATATGCACGTGACTAAAATCTTACCTTAAGTCTCCTTAAGTAGGTATTAAATTATGTTTCACTATTTCCCGGGCAAATTGAAAAATCTGATACAATAACAGAAACATCCGTTATACGTAAGTAAACATTAAATTACAACTGGTAGTAGTTTTTTTTTGAAAATCCAGCCCCCTTGGCAAAGTTGCAAATATTTCGCGTCGATTATCTTTCTACAATCGCTAATATTTAGTTTTGACCACGTGTCTTAACGTTGAGACGTCATTCCCATACATTTGAGAAGTTTCTAGTAAGGGTGATTTGAATTTTGATTCTAATGCACATAGATAAATTCCTTTTTCAAAAGTATCTATGACTTTTCAACATATCCAATTCGGCCAGTTTTAGGAAAGGGATTTTCATTTTTATTTTATTTATTTCTCACGTAGCTTAAACATTTATTTTCAATCATAATTAGAGCTTTTAAGTTTAACAGTAAATGTTCAAAACTAGCAACGTAACTCTACTTCTCGAAGAAACTCGTTTGATTTTAATTGAAGTAGTGTTTTTTTCTGATAAACGTGATTAGGTACAAGAGGATTTTAGAGTGAAACTACATTCGTCCATTTTACCATGCTGCGGCCATGACAGCCCAACCAATTTTAACACATTGACCGCCGCCCATGGCCATCCGCAACACCAGAGGCGTCACAAGTGCGTTGCCGGTCTTTGAAGGATGGGTGGGAGTTGATAGGGGAGGGTTTTGAGTACAGTGCAAGCGTTGTATCACGCCGGTTTTCTGTCTGGCCGTGGTATCACTCCGGTCGAAATTTTTATGGTTAGCAGAACGAAGGTCTCCCCGAAGTAGCGCAAACTACCTTGGTCTTGGGCGGTCCGCATTCATCCAGTGCCAGTCAACTTTTTCAAATCGTCGCCGCATCCGCATCCAGCGTGCCTAAAGGCGCCGTACACTACGTATGGATTTTTAAAGTTTATAAGTATGTTTAAAAAAACACAAATTAAACTTGCACTAAGAAAAAATCTTCTAAATTATTATCATTATAGTATAAGATCCGGCTGCAAAATCTATTAACAGTAAAACATTCATCACGTACTTAGATACTCAAACTCTTTCTACATTTATTTTTGTATAGGACAATACAAAGGTAACATGACTTTACGATACACCTGGCTGATGAGTAGTTGAGGCCGAATAGGCAACAGTACTCATGGCATTACAAATTTTCTACATACATTGCTGTAACAGGAATTATATTTTATTTATCAACAACACGAACGATTTTTTTTTGGAGAATTCATTACTATTTTTTAATTAACTTTAATAAAAAAAAATTAACGGCCTCGGTGGCGCAGTGGTAGCGTACGCGACTGCTGTCCATGAGGTCTCGGGTTCGAATGCTCGGTCGGACCAAATGTTTGTATGATCTACAAATATTTGTTTCGGAGTTTGGATGTTTTCTATGTATAATATGTATGTATTTACAAAAAAAAAGTATTTATTTATTCATATCCGTCGTCTAGTAACCCATAATACAAGCTCCGCTTAGTTTGGGACTAGATGGCGCTGTGTGTTAGATGTCTGAAATATTTATATATTATTAATTATAAATTTTGTGGGCACTTTGTGACTGGCAACCTGTTAATAATGTATTGTCCTATTCAAAAATAAATAAATAAATATGGTTCGTTTTTTGTTTTTGCGAAAGACGGTCCCCAATTCATGTCATCCACATTTTTTATATTTTTTATCAGTAATTCCAATTCCATTGTCAAAGACTTGAAGACTCGAAGACTTAGAATTGAAGACTTTAAATACTTGACATTGGCAGAAATAGCTGATCCGACTGGTTGCCATCCCATCAAAACAAGAAGAAGAAGAAATAAATATTTCGGACATGAGTTTTTAGTATCTACGTGATGGGCGTATAGATTCTGCAGCTGGATCTTAGACCATGAGTTGACGTTAGTACAATAATCGCTTGTACAATGCATTTCAGATAAGAATAGGACTGGATTTGTAACTAACTTCACTGGAAGTGTAGCGTAGGCATAAGCACCAAATAATATTAACATATTTATTTTTCTCACAAGCGCGGCATAGCCTCTATGTTATTTTTTTTTTTTTAAACTTGACCCCATTAATAACATACAATAAATACAACAATAAATTTTGTTTTTTTTTCACACCATACAAAAATATCTGAAGTTGTTGACAAATGCAGGGCAAGATGGCGGATTTAATACTCTTCTTATTCGAAACGCATTGTATACACTTTTAAATTTATGATGTACCAGCTCATAAGTCCAGTCAGTGGACTGTTAAAGATGATGATGGTCACCCAAAGTAATAATTTTCAAATGGTAAATCTAGTTAATTTTAAGGGTAAATTAAATAAAATAGTTGATTCAACGAAAAAACGATATTTTTTCCACTAGTTAGACTGCTACCGGTGCTTTGAGGGTATCGGTTTTGACATGTATGTGCATTCACTAGTAGTATTAGTATAATCCCCGCACGGTATTGCAATTGGGCCTGAAGTGAAAGACAGCAACACCCCCCTCATCTCGCCTTCCACAAATCCCACCTCGCATACCCGTGTAGTAGAGTTTTGGGAATGCTCCACAACTCAACATACGATGTTATGAAACACAGACTTCAATCACTGTAGTTATATAATTACCGAAAAGTACAAACTTGGTCGGCAAACTAAACATTAAACGGCGGAACATAAAATCGTGCTTAAAAGAATGACTAAGCGAGCGTTTCCTTAGTTTTTTTCTGACGAGGTTTTCGGCGTATGACAAATCTTTGCGCTCTTTTCCCTGCCGTATCGTTCCAACTCACCACAGAGTAACTAATGCCTTCCTGAAAACTCATACAACTCGCTCAACTAATATATATCCTGCCTGCAAATTATGTTGAAGCAGTTTATTGGTTTTTTATTCGATCAAAGCCATCGAATCTCGAATAAAATAAAACTGTAGCACGGGTCCAGGGGTCTGGCGCGACACGCTTTAAATGTTTATGTTACTAGCAATCTGTGTAATTCAGGTATTCTATACCTAGGCAATGTATACAATACCTGGGGCAATGTCCATTACATACTTTGCCTGTGTTCTTTCAAATTCCTAGGGACTGTATGGAATACCTACAAATCCACCTGCAATGTGTAAAAATAATAGATTTTGGTAAAATGACGAGCAAAGTCTGTCTGTTTGGTTTAAATAAATTAAATTCAGAATCAAGATGTAGGTTAGGTAAGAACAGTGACCACTCCAGATCCCCTGTGTTTTTGTTGCATCAGTAGGACTAGATGAGTTTGAGTGGATTGATTTTGACCTGTTCCCGTAGATAGTACATTACCGGCTGCGCATTAGGCATTATATAGAATACCTATATAAGCAAAGTATATAATAAATAATATTTAACAATTCCCACGTTAGAGGTATTGTATGCATTGCCTCAAAATTGTATGGAAAATCGGATTATATAGATTGCCGGTAACATATACACATCATCATCAACATCAACAACCCATAATGTCCCACTGCTGGGCTTGGGTCTCCTCTCAGGAGAGGGTTAAGGCCATACATATACACATACTGCGTTTAAAGATCGTTTTATTTACACAACAACTTTGGGGGGTCGTTGCTGGGACAACTTCTAAGCTTTGATGCTTTAGTGGCGGTCGTTGAGAATAACCCTTTATTTATTACATATGTACCTAATCGCCTCTAGTGATGGCGATTGGGAACAAATGTAAAATATTGTCCCGACGACCCCTGGTGTTAGACCACGACCTCCGGTGGTAGCAGTTTCGGCTGTGGCCATTGGGCTTAGGCCCGCCAAAACCTCTCGTTTCTACGGAGAGACCTACTTCCACTATTGAAATTGTTGATTAGACGATGATGTAAGGTATTCCATACTCTAATACATATACATAACATTTTTTGTTTTATTATCGAATTGTTCTAATGGTTCTACACAATATCGTTGATTCATATTTTAGTTTTATAAACTGAGACCTAGATAGTGTGACTATATTAAACAATGCTCGTTAACATCTGTCACTCATATCTACAGAAAATACACTTGGTCAGTCACCTCAATCAGTCATTTAAGTTGATAGATTATTTTGTGACCGATTTGTTAGATTGAGCTCAAGTGTCTGTTGGCAAATTAGGCTAGTTTTTTATATATTCAAAATTGAAGCTCAACAGTCTTCTATTAAAATTCATATTCACACATTCTGTTGTGTTTTTAAGTCTGAAGGGGCAAAATGAGGCACTAAACCTTTAATTAAATCTAGAAGGTACCGGCACCGGCAGAAATGCCAAAACAAACCACAGTAGTAAGTTCATGAACATTGATTACATTTAGTAGGCCTTTTGACGAAAAAATCGTAGTTTTGTTTTCTGGCCTATCCATCATGTTACCTAATCGGTATTTACCCGACTTATAACTTGGTCTCATTCGGATAATAAGGGGTTGGTCTTTTTACTTCAACTAAGTGCTTTGGGAGTTGAAGATTTTGCCAATTGAGTGGGTTTTAAAAGGAGTACGTAGATAAGACAGAAGTCCAGGGATTCAAATTATACGCGTTTGCTGGGAGCGCAAGCAATAATAATCTAAGACATTGAGAAGTGTGCAGGCTTCAGGCTCCCCTAGCCCAGTTGCAATCTATAAACGTTAAAAGATATTTTTCGTGATGTTATTTTAACACTTTGTCGACGTTTTTTAATACACTTATTCATGATATTCATGAATATCATGAATATCTTTAATAACAAAACGGTTAATGATAGATTAACTGTTTCTAAGGTAAACCGAGGACGGATGGTCGGACGGACATGACGAAACTATAAGAGTTCCGAGACGTGAACTAAAGAACGCTAGAAAGAAAAGTCACCAACTGAAAATATTAACACTTCATCTAAACTAGATTGAGAGATTTTCTACATGAGCGTACTCTTTAAAAGACGGGCAACGCGCTTGTGACGCCTCTGGTGTTGCGGGTTTCCATGGGCGACGGTAATCGCTTACCATCAGGAGTCCATCTGCTCATTTGGCGCCTATCTCAAAAAAAATTTATTATAACTATATGTATAATATTCGACTGCACGGTTGGCCTAGTGGTTTCAGTGGTCGACACACCGCATCCTACTGCGCCAAGTGTTGTGGGTTCAAATCCTACATGGGACAACACTTTATGTGATCCATAAATTGTTGTTCTAAGTCTGGGTGTACTTTGTGTCCGTTTCATGTATGTTTGTAAAGATCCCCGTGACACAGGAATGTATATTCCTAATGCGGGAAGTTGTCTTTAGAAAAAAAAAATACTAGAGCTTCGCCCGGCGGTATTAATCTAGGATTTTGTTGTTTTAGCAAAACGAAAAAAAAACTAGAAGCTTTTCACACCTAAAGCAGTAAACCTCGAGGTGTAACATTACGATTAACATTTTCAAAATAGCTTGATTACTTACACATATCTTTCATAATTTAATTAGCTTCAATGATTCATTGACCGCAACGCATTAATCATTACTCACATAGTTAGCAGAACTCCTACTGGATACTACACTATCCTATTAAGGGCAACCACTTAATTCAACCAATACCACCTACGTTTGAGCCTAGTTTGACGTAACAGGAAATTTTCGCGCCTATTCACCGTTCCTAGCGCCAGTACGAGGACACTGATGCTGGTGTCTGATTTTACTGTAAGTTTCTTCCCCGAGAAGATGAAAATGGGTAGGCAAAGGCAGGAGAAGGCAGATGTATTTTACCCGACTGCGAAAGAAGAAGGGCTATGTTTTTCGAGTGTATGTTTGTATGTATACTTATTTTGCACGCTCTAGAGCCTTTACGGCTTATCGTATTTTTATGTGAGTGATAATAGATTCGTCTTAGTCGTGAGAGTGACACTGGGAACTCAAAATTAAAAAAAATACTATATACAATACTAAATACATATAAAAGAATCTATATACGGTACTTACAATTGGACCTACTTATTCAACAAGAAAACAAACCAATCACATGCCAAATCGAAATAAGGACCCTGTCTTTATAGACAACAACAATAACAATTATCCTTATCACCTTATGGTGATAAGGATAATTGTTAGATTTTGGCATGTGTGTGAATCGGTTCCTTGTTGCATAAGTAGGTCCAATTCAACTTTAACTTAAAAATCTGTTTGTCTATTTGTTCCAGACAATCTCTAGAACGACTGCACTGATTTTGTCGGGACTTTCACTAGCATATAGTAGATTATTTAAGGAGTAAATTAGGCTCCTTTTTTAGAGTAGCTTCGTCCTGCGGTGTTACCCGTGATTTTTGTTGTAAAGATACAACGAGGAGAACAACAACAACGTTTTTACAACGTTTACAACGTTAATTTTTAACGTTAACGTTTTTATTGAGGCTTGGATCCTCTTAGTCGCAGCGTTTTCAATTTGAACTAGTAAGTGTCCAACCATACAAAAAAATAAGATCTTCAGCCTAATAATACAGTATAGACTTTGCTACTCAAGCTGACTTTTGTCAGAAAGTCCAAGCCTCGAAGACTATCAATTTAAATGCATCTTTAAAAGCCTATAACACATACCATCGTAATTTAAATACAGATATTTAAAGACACAGATCATATAAAACAAAAGATGGCTGCCCTAAATAACATAAGGCCCCTTCAAGTGTATATTATTATCTGTCATCTTTTGTCTCTGGAATATGAAGTAACCTCCCAGACATTTCGTTATAAAATCTGTGGAGCAAATTGTTGCCTGCATTAGCCGAATTGATATGAGATTCAAACCCTTAAGAGTAATATAAATATGTTGACAAATTTCTTTTATTTCTTAATAACAACAAACTCCGGTGGTGGCCCGTGGGGTTCACGGATCGTCATCGACGGTGTTTGTGGCAGGGTGGTGAGACTAAAACCACGCGGTGTGCTCACACCACAAACTCTGCGACTGAGTTGGGAGGATGTATGAGCATAATAATAGCAGCTCCCGGATTCCTCCCAACTCAATCGCAGAGTACGTAAGTACATCCGAACCCCTCCCACCGTGTGCCCGCACTGACACTAATTACGACTCGTCTCGACTTACGGAGCACACGAAACGTCGCCTGACCGAATTCTCTCCTAGCTTACGCTTTACCCCTTACCTTTTTTAAGTTAGGCACTTAGCTAAGTTGTAAGTAGTTCTGGTCTTCTTCTGGTGATCTTTCTACAATCACCAACACTGCTACTCTTTCGTATTATTGGCTAATATTTTGTTTTGACCACGTGACTTGGCGTTGAGAGATGTCATACATTTGTTAGATTACCTACTAGTCTTCGATATGTACTGTTAGGATTTTCTAGGGCGTACCTACGGTACAACGGCGTGGGCTGGTCGGTATCCACTCAATCATGAACTGTTCTTACATAAACGAAAGGAAATATACTGACTTAAAGGTATAAGGCAAGCAGACAGACAATATGCCGGTAGAAAAACGCAGGAGGCACCTATCTCTAATTTTCATCATATTATGTCCGCCGAGGTTCGTTATAACCGCATTGTTATACCAAACCTCAGATTCTGACTAGAAGGATAATTACAAACTCCGCTTTGAATTTTGTGACGTTTTTAATAAATGAATGAGCAACACCAAGCATTCGTCACTAATCGTCTGGACACACGTCGCTAAGGACAAATTCAACTAGTTTAATGTACTTTTAGGGTAATTTATTACAAAATGGTTTACGTTATATGACATTTCAATTTGTGTCGTCACTAAAACCTTTGACAGGTTTGATGACGTGTTTCAGATGGAAGTATCGTCATTATATTTCATTATTCAGGAAAACGGGACGATGTATTTTGTGTAATATTACATAAACGCCCCTTTCCTATTAAAATGAAAATACGTAAACTCATAGTTTAATCGCATTGTTTTCCTTTTATCTTGCTTTACTTAGTTCCCTATTTGCAAAAGTAAGTTAAATTGTTGTAACACACACACAATATGGCAAATAGAACAACATAACTATAAATCTAAATATAAATCTAAAACATAAAACAGCAGATACATAAAACACTGACCGCGGGAGAGCCACGCTTCGGCATGCATGGGCCGGCGCGACCGGAGTGATACCACGGCCTCACAGAAAACCGGTGTGAAACAGCGCCTGCGCTGTGTTTCACTGAGTGAGTAAGGATACCGGAGGCCCATAATCCAAACCTTCCCCTCATCCTCCTCCCCATCCCCCAAGGGCGACAACGCACTTGTGACGCCCCTGGTGTTGCGGGACCAAACGAGCAGATTGTATCGCCTGATGGTAAACGATTACCGTCGCCCATGGACACCCGTAACATCAGAGGTGTCACAAGTGCGTTGCCGGCCTTTGGGGAATGGGGACGGGGATAGTGAGAGGGATTGGGGTGCGGGCCTCCGGTATCCTCACTCACTCGATGAAACACAGCGCAAGCGCTGTTTCACACCGGTTTTCTGTGAGGCCGTGGTATCACTCCGGCCGCGCCGACCCATTCATGCCGAAGCGTGGCTCTCCCTCGATCATGTATCATCCCAGTATGGTTACTAATGTTTCCATCGGGCTGAGAACATTCACTTTGGCATTGGTATATTAAATAAAACTTTTTTATATATGAAAACGTATCTATATTAAATAATTGAAGACTGGCCACCAAAAACCACTTTAAACCAGACGAAAAAAATGTTTTGAAAAACACAATACTTTTTAACAAAAGCATGTTACAAGTGGCATTGCTGACACATTTCATTGTAAGACTATTATGGTCATTGAAACTGTCATCATTCATATTATATAAACATTGTCTGTTATATAAATCATTATGAGATAATAACATATTCATTTACAAAGTTATTTGTTTCGTGGTGGTAGTGTCGATGGTCACTTTGAGATACACAAGTTCGATTAAAATTACTTATATTTATTAGTAATCGTTTCTTTTTGTAATAATTAGTCTGAACATGTTCCTCTTTGGATTAAAAGAAAATTCTCGCATTGAGAATCGTACCTGGATGTCCGGTACGGTACTTTATTTTTAGATACATTTTTAAAATTAAATCCTAGCTAGATCTTTTTATCGCCCTTGAAGCCTGATGCATACTAATTTTTTTGAAAATCGTTAGAGCCGTTTACGAGATTCAGATTATATAAAGGTTTAAAGGTATTAGATTGGATAGTTAGAAAAGGACATAAAGAACATCAAGACTTCGAACAACATTTTGTGGATCATGCAAAGTGTTGTTCTGTTGTCCCATATGGGTCGAACCCACAACCTTAAGCACAGTACGATGCGTCGAGATAGCTGCTTAAACCTCTAATACCTTTCGTGCAGTCTAAAGTCAGACAGACTATAGTAATAGTAAAATAATATTTGTACATAGCAAAAAGCGGTTGAAGAGGAAATTTTAAAGGACAAGAGGATTCACAGCTATATCTGTCGTGTACATACATATGTATTTCAGTTCCCTCAAGGAATATCCTCGCTACTGCTTATTTATGAGATTTACCGACCAACTTATAGTATTTAATTGATGTATTCAAATAATTAAACCTGATTTAAGCAACAGGCGTAGAGATTTTCATACAATGAAGGCAATATATCACTATTAGTGTGTGGTTCAAGTGCAAGATATAAGAATCTACTTCAAACACTCATTGAAAATAAAACGAGTATTTTATTTTACATTTTCTTTTTTTAAGAAATATGGGGCAAATGATCAGACGTATAGCCTGATGGTAAGCAATTACTGCCGCCCTTGGACACCTCCAGAGGCGTCACAAGTGCGTTGCCGGCCATTGATGGATGAGGATGGGGATGGGGGAAAGAGTTGGGGTATGGGTCACCTGTACTCACTCGGTGAAACACAGTGCAAGTGCTATTTCACACCGGTTTTGTGTGAGGCCGTGGTATCACTCCGGTCGACCTGGCGCATTCATGCCGAAGCGTGACTCTTCCACGTTAAGTTACATATAAATTTAGACTTACATACTTACATTTACTTATTTATAGTCCTTGTGGCAAATAAATGTGCTAAGATTCTCAGTGCGTGAAAGGTTTCAAAAACTATATCTATCTAATTTTTAAATTTTCAGGAGTAAAGCTGCATGAAGGGCGCATCTAAGCTAATTGCCTGATTGAATACAAAGATACTATTGCGAAGACCAATCAAGAAACTCTTTTTAGTTGTTAAGTACTTTTTAAATCCACATTAGACAGTAGAACAATGTCATACAACATATTTTTTCAACAATTAAATCTTTATCGTAAATGTAAATAGCAACATAACATTTTTATTTAATAGGGATCTAACAAACAGACGGGATACAGTTTATTACAGAGCAGCATGAAGTAAGCAGGAATTACGCAGGACAACATCACTAAAACAGAAGGAAATCTTGATAATAATCCTGTACTGTGCCAACCTCTTTGGCCAGCGTGGCAGCCAAAACCTCCTTTCGCAATAAGAGGTTTATGTGGATGATGTACGCCCATTAAAGTCGTTTTTAAGCTATTGCATAGATTTTATCGCGGGCTTCGAGCGCGGCGACCGAATCAAGAAATTCCGTAACGAAAATAAACCTAACGCGTTGAAAACCATGCATCGTCTAACGTCGGCACGGTGTTTGTGTGCATGCGACTAGACTTATGCGTGTAGACTGTACGAAGCTCCCACGTATCGAAACAAGCTGCTCCGAAATAGGACAAATACGTAAGCAGCTGTTTGTGAGAAAGTATATAGGTGTATAGGCATCTATCATAAAAAACGCTATGCAATAGCTATACCGAATAGTCCCCGAGTGCCACATGTATTTTTTATTACTGATATTTGATTAACGCGAAATTATATTACTTGTATCACACTCTATATTAAAATTCATTGTACGTGCCTTAGAATCGGGTGTCCATCACTCTAGACAGGCGGGGTCTTCTGCCAATAAATCAACATGTCTGCTTAAGTTTAATTGATAATGGCGCTTACAGCCGTGGACTGCGTATATATTATTTATTTAATAAACATTATCCAATATGGGATGACATCTTCATCTAACCGGGAGGCGGAGTTTTAACATAACTATTTATGGTTTAATGATTTAGTAGGTATTTTTATTAATTTACGAAGTATTTGTTGAGGATTTGTCATAAGTTATGTTGGCTAATAAAATAATAAAACAAACAATGCTAGAATGCTTATTATTAGGGGTAGTTTCACGAGACCACAATGACGCAAGGGCAGAAAATTTCATTGCGCTAACACATTTCGTTTAATGTATATAGTATAAGAGTGTAACGTACAAAAGCGAAGAAGCTTTAATGGCGCCACGGACGTAAACTTCAATCATGCATCGGAGCTGACAAATACACTTTTTATTGGTAGGGAGCTCCAATTTGTAGACAAATTGAGTTGAAGAATGCTTCCTTGTCATACATGCATAAAACTATTGTTTAACCTTTTCAATATCAACTTTTTACTTCCCGAGGTTGGCGGCAAGACTGCGGGTCTTGTAGATACTTAAGGGAATCTCAAGTTTTAGAGCTAAATGTTGGCATTCGATGAAGCAGGTTTTCACCATCATATACGTTCTCATTGATCTGTGAAGGTTATTGTCTAAATATTTCCTGGCTTTTCAAACAGGTAAAAACTCCATACCTCTAAAGAAAACGTAGTCCTTCCTCAAAGGCATGCTAGAAAGGTTGTCCGTTCGTTTATATAAAATGATTGGTCTGCCCATACGTGTGGTGACGCTTTAGAAGGAATATGGAGTTTCACAAAACCAATTCATTCCGGGGAGGTATCGTAAGAACCGATTAAGGGAGCAAGCTACGTAGGACCACGGCGCTGCAGAGAGGAAGAAATTTTTGATTCAAAATTGAATTGAGTTATACCACGCTGGCTAGTCGGGGTGGTATACCAACCCGGCTAGCCATCGTGGTATAACTATTCGGTCAAAACGCCCTCGTTAAGGAGATGTTTTGGTCGATGTCTATGTGATTTGTGTGATAATGGTCCATCTACAGATGTGCTTACCTACTTTCATTTGTTTACAGGCAAATACACATAATATATGTACACACAGAACTTCTTCACACCCATTATTATTCCCAAGATTATTTATGGTCACTAGTTCCACCCGTTTTATCTGAATATACGTTTTACTACGGAGTGACTGGCATGGCTTCAAATCTCCGTAATACTGGAAGTGAACTGAATTCGAAGGTTGAACTAGTAGACAATACATTTAAGTGCACTGACTGCCCAATAACGATTGCTATAGATGTTCACGATAACCGCAACAGACGGCTGAACGTGCTCTGCGAAGCAAGGACGTGAAAAACCGCCAAACTTCCATACTCCAAGCTTTTATAAAAAAAAACATGCAAGAAAAACCCAACTCACTTTGGAAAGACCCGATCATTGAACTCGAGATCTTTTGAACGGCAGTCGAACGCGCTAACCGCTAGACCAACGAGATATAGATATGTTAACACAGAATTTTTTTAAAAACTTGTAGTGAGACAGTCGCATGTTATGATCAATTACCTAACATAGGATATATTACCTAGATAAAAGAATTAAGACTGAGCTAATATGAACATACAACAGCAAAGCAATTAGTCAACTTAATTGGAATAAGTTAGTTATTGATGTCTGCCTCGCCCTTTTTATAGCTTCACATAATAACATTGTTTTTATGGGATAAAATGTCACACAAGGTCTACCCTTTTATGTTTTACATTGTTAAAGTAACACTATAAAGTAAAAAATAATTATTTTCAGACATTTCAACACACAACGCCATTTAGTCCCAAACTAAGCGGAGCTTGTACTATGGATGATACTAGACAACTGATATTAATAAATATATACTTTTTTTGTTAGTATACACATATCATACATAGAAAACACCCCAACTCCGAAACAAATATTTGCAGATCATACAAAAACATTTGGTCCGACTCAGGAATTGAACCCGAGACCTCTACCACAGCAGTCACATACGCTAACTCTGCGCCACCGAGGCAGTCGTAATGCCTGGCAATTCGTTGCTCTTCAGTGAAAATACTCTTACCAAGGGCTAGATTCTCTTCTGAAGGTATGTCTGAGGCTGGCTCGAGGGTATTTTTGAAGCAAACACAACGTGCTCTTGGGTTTGGGCGTCCTTCGAGGGCCGGCTATATCCGCTATTGCTACGAAATTCTGCAGCCATATTACTTACTTAACATGTCATTAGATTCAAATCTCTATGTACAATATTCAGCCATACATACTTACAAATAAAAATATATTAAAACATCTTACCGTTGAATTTTCGACCATACTAGGTATGTAAATACTATGTTTTGTAGAACATGATACATAAACAAAAAGAGGTTGAATTTTAGTCATAAAAAATTGTTCTGGTGACAATGTTGCGACATCTATATATAGAATGTATATTTACAATAATTTTGACTTCATTACGAACATTCTACGGGGTGTTTATTTCTACAGATAAAACTTAAACCCCGGTTGATGGCTAAGATCTCTGTAGCTATCAAAACGTGCATACAAGAGATAGATCTTAAAAATATTGCAGACATATATATGTAAACAAGAGTAAATTATTGCAAGCGACATAATAAGATTTATTCCACGTGTTGGCGCCAGACATTATTTGAATAAAAATATTCGCGCTCCGCATCTTAAAAGTTTTTGTTAAGCGTAGGTACATTTGATATCGATCAATCTTATTTTAATATGTAAATAGATATATTAAGGACACTAATTATTCGGTCAATCTGTTTTAAAACCTAATTAGAATTATTACTTTTCGCAAGTGGTCGACATTCGACCATACTTGCAAATATTTGTTTCGGAGTTTGGGTGTTTTCTATGTTTAATATGAACGTATTTACAAAAAAAAAGTATATAAGTATTAATATCAGTTATATAGTACCCATAGTACAAGCTCTGCTTAGTTTCGGACTAGATGGCGTTGTGTGTTAAAATGTCTTACATATATTTATTTATTTATTTATATACATAATCTTGGGTTGCCCAAAAGGACTTGCACAATAAGAGAATTCTCCGACCAGTTGAGATGGTCATGCTCATGTTCTTTATGCATGGCCCCTGCCAAAACGATTCTACTCCGCCTGGTGTGAAAGCATAAGCAAAATTCAAGAGTGGTAGTCACCATACTCATTGCGAATGCAGACGATGCAGCATTGTAATCCACACCATGGCGTCCTAATGAGGCTTCTGCATCATTGGGCCTCCGGTTTCGTACTCACCAGCCAAACACGACAGCACGAACGTTGTTGATTTTCTGTGCGGGGGTAGTACCGCCCCGGTCGAGCCGGCCCGACCGTACTGAAATCAGCGTGGTTCTACTACCAAGCTTTTGATAAAACAACTTGTATTAAGTATGAAAATGTGTGTGTATGTGTAAGATTACCTTAGGCGAGCTACGCTTCGGCATGCATGGGCCGGCTCGACCGGAGCGATACCACAGCCTCACAGAAAACCGGAGTGAAACAGCGCTTGCGCTGTGTTTCATCGAGTGACTGAGGATACCGGAGGCCCATAATCCAACACTTCCACTCATCCCCCTTACCATCACCCAAGGCCGGCAACGCACTTGTGACGCCTCTGGTGTTGCGAGTGTCCATGGGCGCCGGTAATCGCTTACCATCAGGCGATACGTGTGCTCGTTTGCCGATTATTCCATAAAAAAAGAAAAAAAGATGTTTTTATATTGTTTAATGAAGATGACTGAATTGAATGATAAAGTCTTTTTTCTTAAGTTTACAGTCCAGTACTGCTATTACCAGAAGGAGCAGGTCAAAAGCAACTTAGTATAGAATTGTCTGCTGCTACTTCGCCCACTTGTTTTATCTTTTTAACTGACAAGCATAATACTTTTCCCAAAATATATTAATCCATAAGACATTCCTTGTTACTCAGCTATCTGCAGATGGCAGATGAGAGATATTTACCGTCACGCCACCAACGGATCCAATTGTGTTTTCAAACCATCCAAGAATCCATTGAAATATGTCGGTACACAAAATTTCAATCTTATCAGTCCAGCCGTTTAGAAGGAGTTAAGTGACAACACACATAAAAATTACATATACAGACATTACTAGCTTTTACCTGAGGCTCCACCTGCGAACAGGCATATGTTTTTTACTTGTCAATAGATTCATTTAAAATAAAAACTCAATATTGTGTTACGTTTCTCACAGTACAAATGAGGAAACTGCCTCCAAACCGACTAAGCACTTCTGTGACTAGGAAGCACAAACACACAGATAAAAACTACTAAAAATTGTTGTTTAAAGTTCTGTTGCATTAATATAGATCCTTCCATTTTTTTTTCTTTAATGTCTTTAGTATAAATACATCGACATATTACAATGTTGTTATTGTTGTTATTATTTATTTGTATGAATAATATTATGGATGAAAGTAGGTGTACATTTAATCAATGTTTCTACTTTTTTTGTGTGCGGAAATCCCCTCAGATACCACCGGCTGGTGGCTATGTCGGACTCGACATGACTAAAACCGCACGCCGTCTCGGGTACTAGAAGCCGGGGATCCAAATGTACCTTAGAACGGAAAACCCTGGAACCCCGACGTACCTCGGGCCATCTACAGTTTGTAGATGGCCCCCTCATGAATCAATTTTTTAACTACTTATTTAGAAGCAAAAGAATTTTGATTTTTGCACTATTACGCACGTTGTTGTATTTCCAAAAAGGCTAGATATGTTTGAAAATTCTCTGATTAGTTTTTGAATGCATGAACAGGTCCTAAAGATAGAAAATTGTTGATTGTATTGATTAGCTTATTTTGTGATTTATAGATGAACTAGTAATTCGGCTCGACTTAGTACGGAAGTCTTTGAAGTTTTCAGTTTTCCTCACTATATTTTGCATATACATGTAAACCTCCTTATTAGATAACACTTGCTATTTCTGAAAACTCCAATAATATCCGATAAGTAGGTTAAAAATATAAGCGAACAGGTAGCGGAAGCGACTTCATTCTATTCTGTGTTAAGACGTAGTATTTTAATTAGACCAATCAGTCTATCAAAATCTAGATATAAATTAATATTAATGTTGCATTGATCACAAGCTATGGGTAATATGATAGGAGCCGTTCCCGTTGACCTTATCAGATTTACTGGTCTCTAATGGACCACCTATATTTTATATAGAGGACAGATATTAGAAAAAAAACGAGAGCTGTATTAATGACAATTGTTTATATTAATAAAACACGGAGAGTCACTACTCACCCCAATGAATCCCATGAAATACATTCAAGAGACGATTGAGGTAGTAAACCACACAAGACAAGAGTGTGGCAAAGAAAAGGAATAGGGGAAGGTGTAGCTACTCCATAAATATTTTTTATTTTATATTTACATAAAAATGAAACAAACTCTTTTTCCAAATTATCACAGATATGAATTGATAGGCCGTGTATTTGGCTTCAAATATAGATACTAACGTTTTAGGTATGATTTAGCTCCTTAGACTTATAAGCGATTTATCAAAACATGGATATTGTACGAGACTCAATAGTTTCGTTATGGTACACAGTAGCAAATACTTGACGCACACAAACACTATATTTACCAGTGTATTAGTGTCTGGCCAACGTGGTATACTAGGCCAAAACCTTCTTTCTAATTAAAATTCAAAATAACTTATTCAATTAAGACACTAAGTGACATTTATGAACGTTAAATTGTAGTTACAGTTAAAAATCGTAGATCGACACAAACAGACGCCACAGCATGTGCTGGATTATCAAGACAAATTAAGTAAAAACATCAAATCTACTGCCCGCTTGTATCGATCTACAACTTCCAGTTTCCAAAGTGCGTGGAGCTTTATGAGAAGAATACTGGCAGAGAAACTCGTGGCCACTCTTTTAAAAGTCAGATATTCAGGTACAATAGTGTTATTATTACACGAAGGTTCACAGTATGCGAGATGTAGCCACCTGAATTTCATTTTATTGAAATGCTTCCAAAGCTAACGTACCAATAAAAAAAATTCACTCAGTTGAAGGTTTGAGCCTAAAAAGAAATTTTGGACCAAATCTACCGTCTACTAAAATTTGCTGCCCTAAGCTCCAGCCTACTCAGCCTAGTGGTAAATCCACCACTGTACCTGACCTAAGGAGGACTATAAAAGACCTACTTTTCAGAGCAGCACCAACACGAGTTACGAGAATCTCACTTAAGCAGAAGACACTTAACACTTGCAATTTATGCATCTTCTAGCGCATCTACTATGGGGAGTGCTCCAAGGAATTGTTCGAACTGATCCCTGCCGCCTCTCTCCGCCATCGTCCTACGCGATTCATAACCATCATCTAGTTGGTTGACAGTCCACAACTGTGTATGTACTTCACCAGAAACTTTCTGCCCCACACAACAAAACTGTGGAATGTCCGTCGAAAACTGTCGCCTGCGGTATTACCGGACCAATACGACCTTCAAACCTTTAAGAAAAGAGCGTACTTCTTCTTAAAAGGTCGGCAACGCACTTGTAACGCCTCTGGTGTTGTGGGCGGCGGTAATCGCTTACATCAGGCGATGCGTCTGCTCGTTTGACCCCTATACCGCAAAAATATGCAGGGAAAATTGCAAATATATAAAAATGTATTCTCTAAAGAAATTACCTTATTTTTTAACCTCTGACGCAAAAAGAGCGTGATATTAATTTGTTATGTCTGTCTGTGGCATAAAAACGAGCAAAACTCCTGCTATCAATTTTGAAGCGGTTTTTTCTTTGAAATAAATTAAATTATTATAGCCTAACCAAATCAAATTAAGATAATCATGCGCTTAAACATCGCCTTAAAGTCGTATTAGTTTTATATGAATCTATTGTCTCACAGTCGATCGTGTCGAAAAGATCGTTTTATGGGCAAAGCTATAAATCACTTTAACAAAAATTGAACTACCAAGCCCAATGACGTAACAAATCAAATATCTTACCTACTGGGTGGAATTTATAACAAGTATTTAAGTATGTTTAACTATTTTATATGCTTTTTTATTGTAACCAAAGATCACCTGGCAGGCGAATTCTGAACGTTTTTATCGACTTTTAAAAAGTTTCGATGACGCATGGAGGTTAAGTCCAACAATCTAAAATGAGAAATCGATCTCATACGGGGAATCTATTTATACTTACTTTACATGACGACTGCTGGTCTAGACCTAAATAGTGGCCTTGACCCTAAGAGCGTTTCCAGATTATTCGATCTGATATCAGTGTCGGGCGCCGATCCGATATCGGAGGAAGTAAAATGTATGAAATATGTATCTGTCTTTCATATTGTCTGACCCGATGACGGATATCGGAGCCGACATGGTGGCCGATGTGATATTGTTAGTAAGTGTGCTATACGTGTGTCTAAATTATCTCTGTGTGCTCAGAACCAGAGCTTCCACAATGGGATGCATCCAATACTTTCTTTGGACGTATCGTTTTAGCGTCTCAAATCCATACTTATACGCTAATCTCAAGAATTACTGGTCCGATTTGAAAGGATCTTTCAATGTTAGATAGCCCATTTAGATTTCGAGGAAGGCTATAGCTATATATCGTCACGCTAAGACCAATAGGAGCGGAGCACCAATGAAGAATGTTACAATAACAGGGGAAATTATCACGCTACGGTCAATAGGAGACGTAAACGAGGTTGCGTGGGTCAGCTACTATAATAGATACAGCAAATAAAGTTTTATATGGGCCTGCATGCATGAAGCTATCGAGCAAATGACCGAATCGGAACGATTTTGTCGGCAATATGTGAAAACAACCGACATTATCGACTGTCAACTATCGTCATCCGACACCGAGCTCGGATCCGATAATCTGAAAACGGTCTAACAGATTAGTTTTTACGATAATGTGGCTCTCCCACGATATACCTACAAGTCACTAAGTAAAACTATGTATAAAAAAATATTTCCTAGGTATTCCTCGTATGATATTATATATTAGCCGATTAGCTGTCAACGGCAACTTCAATTGCGTCTTATTATATATATTAAAAAATAAAAGTAGCCTAAGTTACTTCGTAAAACGTTAGCAATCGGCCAGTAAAAGTCCCGTCAAAATCAGTCTAGCCGATTCGGACATTAGGCGGATCAAACAAAAATACACAGATATTTTTTTTTGTGTTTGTTATTCTAGTAACATTATATAGATACCGGCACGTAACTTGGCCAGATTCGTTAAATTTATGCGCAGAATTAGTTTTTTAGGTTTCTTTGGTAGAAAGAGGGACGAGGAGAATGTAGTAGCACCGTTCCGAGCAAGCGATTGGAACGTCAGTCGACTACACTTCGCTTTTGTCTGCTTTGATTTGGTGCACTAAGTATACTTTAACCCCTACTTCGCTGAAATGTGGCAAAGTTACGAGCCGGCGCCAAGACTTTTATACGCATTGATGAAATCACAAACATGCACTTTAATTTAATTCATTTGTATAGATTAAAAAACTAGGAAAAATCGATAAACGGGTTCGCTGTGTTCCTAAATCAAACAGACGATCCTTTTTTCAGTTTTGTCAAGATTAAATAAAAATAAAAACATGAGTACAGTAGAATTTACATTTCCCTTTTTTCTTGAAGTTGGTTAAAAATCATCATTATCAAATCAAAAATACCTAAGTTGAACAGCAGTTAGATACTGAACGGAAGCAAGACTGTTCTGCAATGCAAAAAAAAAGATATAGCATTATTCTTATGACCGCAGGTACATGTTTTGTAATGTAAATAGGTATATATCGTTATTTGATTATTCAGACAAGTGCCCTTGGTTTTATCACTTTTTCTTAATGAAATGTTTGACTGCATTCCATTTTCTACGTGATCAGAACACAAAAAGTTGAACAGGGTAATCTGTGTTCCATTTATTTTTATGAGCATACATTGCAAGAATATATTCAACAAACCTTAAACGTGTTTTTTTTAACCTTAAACATATATGAAACGTACACAAAGAACACCCAGATTCAGATTAAACTGGATCACAAAGTGTTGTTCCATGTGGGGTTTAAACCCACAACACTAAGACTGATTGAAAACTGTGAGGTAATCACTTGAACCACTGCGCCGTCCATACAAGTAGTACAAAAAGAAGAATAATGAACAAACTCTGCAACAAAACAGATATTCTAGGAGAATATCTGTTTTGTTGCAGAGTTTGTTCATTATTCACCTTTTTACGTACCTTCAAGAAACTTTCTTTATGATATATCTAGATAGATCCAGACGAGCAGACCAGGCAGATAGGTAAGTGCCTACCGTCGGTCACTGTCACCTGTAATTCAAGACCATTGAATTGAAGGCAGTAATGCCATGCGATTTCAGCACCGGTACTACTCTCTCACTGAAGACCAGCTTAAAATGACTACATTCATGCTTTCGTGTTTAGTGGATGAGTGAGAGATAGGCCATCATAGTATGGGTAACCATTCATGCATGTGTGCATTTGCAGTGTGAATGGTGACCATTACTCTTGGATCCTACTCATGCTTTCCATCAGGTAAAGTAGTCACTTTGGCAGGCCCAGGCTACTATACAAAAAACATCAACCTTAAGAGTTACAACTGCGTTGCAGGCCTTTAAGTCCCTCCGCCAGATTCCGGCGAAGAGGGGTTTGAACTACCGTAAGATTACCGAAATTGATCGGCAGAGTTTAAGTGTGACACAACACAGCATTACAAGAGTGGTTTTCAAAAACTACAAAAACAGCACTTTATAGCTTACGTGCCTATAGGCATAATAAGTATACTTAGGCACAATGGATTGTGTGGTGTTTCATAAAACAAACCAACAATGAAGAACACATACACCACATGGGTATATTCGCTCTTGAAGTGAGAAAAATATAACTCAGCCTCCACCAGCTTCATCGAAAACTCTCTACTAAATATTTTTAAAATCTCAAAGTTCTCGTATTTTATCAGAATTAAATGATTTCTTCAATAGTCTTCACTTTCTACCAATTAGAAAAATTCGTTATACTCATCGCCATCTATGATTAAAATATTGTATTACTCATAAATACACGAACTCTCATTTAAAAAATAATTCCATAAGTACTAATAGATGGCGTGGACATCGATAGAAATTGTGTAAACACGCCACATAGTTACCGATTTACCTCTTGCAGAATTTTGAACTCAAATAATAATTGACTGAAAATTTTGATACAAACAATCTTAAACGCTAATATTAGTTATTGATTTGAAGATGCTCACCAGTTCGCTACCCCTATTCATCCGACGTGTATCTCGTATCACAAGAGGATACTAAGGAATCACTTTAAAGAAAAGGAATACTTAAGCAAATTCTATAACCACCCGTCTTGCGAGAGCGGTCTAGTAGTTGGAATCCTCCGTTCTAAGTACAGACACATCCAGCAATGGACTGTAAAAGGCAGTTGAAAAAATAAAAGAGATACAATTATCTAATATATTTATTACCATATAATAATACTAGTAACAATTATGGCCATAATTACGTACAAATAACATTTCTGCACGCTAAATCAACGTGAATTTGTACTAAAGTTTAATAGTTAATAATTCTTATTAAAACTACTTATATAATGGCGATATTTATTCCACAATCAGTAGAACTATGTATTTAAATCGATAAGGTACTGAATTCCTTAATTAATAATTACAATACTAACCTATCGTCTTCATTATTACACATGTGAAAATACCAAAATTTGGCTTTGGAAAAATGAAGGATAAAGTATAGACAACAAATTCGATCATAGTGTAAAGTACACATAGTATACAGTCAAGCAAAACCATCTAAAAGTTATTAATGTAACTTTTCAGTCAAAACATATTTGACACAAAAAAGTGTTCGTTAATACGAGAAACAAATGAGTATTTTTATACTTAAAAACCAATCTTGCGTGTTGAAATCTCAATTTTTTCTATAGTCAATTTACAACCAGCAAAGACATGTGCACATATATAATATACAATTTAGTGTTGAGCAAAAAACCGAAAATCTATTTCGAGTGAACCAAAACTGACAATAACTTGAAGAGTAACACATCTACCAGCTCAATGGAATTTTCATGTACATTTTAGTAATTGTTTCTTATGATATACTGTCTCAAACCTTAATAATAAACAATTATTAAGAAGAAACTAAAGAACTGCTATAATTATCATACATTTTCATAAGTCTCCCTGATGTAGTCAGCTGTTAAATACTTTTTGTTACAAGTCATGGCAACACTAGCCTAGAATATGAGCTGCAATCAGAGAATAAAAAGCTCTTTCACACAGTGATTAGGTCCATAATGGAATGAAATGGAGATGGAATTTCTTTTAGGCCAGGTTTAAAGGCATATTAGTAAATTATGATTATTATATAGGCACAACTATATATCTATCCCATTTTAAACAACCTGACAACATAATACTACAATATTTTGGTATGTCAACATTGATTACAGTTTATGTTCAAATTTCATTTAGACCCAAGCAACTGGGAATTGTCATGGCTGTTTATACCTATTTGCTCTATCTCTATAAGCATCTTTCTAAATCTCAAATTATTTGAATATGCATACAAAAAGAGAAAATAATTACAAAGTCATTTCATGAAGCAAAAAAGAAAAAGAATTAGAATATTTAGGGCCAATTTCACCAGATAACTACAGATTACAGTTTCACTGATCTTAAAAATCTTAACTGTAAGATTACCATGAATAAATCCAGCAACTTTTATCTACTAAGAAGTAATGTAATGAAGTCTAGAAGGGCAGATAACTATCTGGATCTTTATCAGGAAGTGGTGATACTGACCCTTAACTTAGTTAAGTTTACTTTGTAACAGAGGTATGACACTCCTTTAAAGAACAAATCCTGAGTCTAAAAATTGTTTCTCCATCAGCTTCTTCATCTTTTCCGGAATTGGGACTCCGGAGTGGGCTGGTTTGGGTCGTCGCTTCCATGTAGAAGCCTTCTTAGCACTCTTTGTCACGCTGTCGGGTAATGGTACTGATTTGTTCTCCTTAGGTTTCGGGGTAGCTAAAGTCGGGACGGTGCTAGTCCGCTGTCTTGTCACCCTGACTTCAGGATTAGTGTTATTGACTGTAAACATAAAATTAATTTGTTTTAAACATTTGCTCAATTTGCAATTTTAGAATGCTACTAATATTATTAAATGTAAGTCTTCGTGAGGATATATTGATGTGTCACTCTTTCATACAAACCCTACTGAATGGATACAAAAGAAACTTTACAGTAAGTACTTGGATGGCATTGTGCACTTATATTTTTGATATTTTTTTTTAAAATGAATTTATTGCCCCCAATCCCGCTGCATACTAAATTTTTTGCAAACCATTGAAGTTCTTTCTGACATTAAAAATATCTAACTAATATAATAAATGCAAAAGACAAAGAAAACAAAAAAAGAGTAATTAACATCCATCCACACTTACAAAAAGTGTGGATGGATGTTAATTACTCTTTCACTTAAAAAATACTCAACGGATTTGGCTGAAACATTACAGTAATATTGTTTATACATCAGAATAACACCTAGGCTACAAGTTGCTGCGGGCAACAGTTAGTATTTATATACAACAATTGCTCATTGAAAGGTATTTAGATATAGCTCATATGGTAGAATAACACTTAGACTACTTTTACTGCAATATCTGATAAAATGTGGATGGTACAGTGATCATCAGCTAGCAAAATATAAACAACGGATTTGCACAGGTTCCTCAACTTGTTTTTGAAATATACTACATCCTATGTTCATCAAGGATATAAATTTTAATAAATATAACAAACATCTAAGACAACGCCATCTAGGCCCAAGCTAAGCAGAGCTTGTGTTATAGAAACTAGACACCTGATATAAATACATATTATACATAGAAAATACCTAAGCCCCGAAACAAATATTTGTAGGTCATACAAACATTTGGTCTGACTTAGGAATGAAGGACTCTATGGTATGAGACATTTTCAAATCAGTACATTAGTTTTGGAACCTATTCAATCCAAACAAACCAATCCCCTTTGTAAAATAAAAAAAATAGACATCTTTTATTTACAAAGCAGAAGAAAGAAAAACTACCAAGACAAACCGTAGATTAGATCTTATCAATTAATATCAGAGGAAGAGAGGTTTGAGCTTCAGTAACTTTAAACACTCAATGAAAAGAACTGAAAAAGAACTTAATCCCTACCCCTTGGGTAGTCAGCGTGGTATTTTTCAGGCCGAAACCACTTTTCTAAAGCGAAGTCTTTGACCAGCACTGACTATTATAGTTTGTTGATGATGATGATGACCTACGCTTATATTCTAAAATTAATAAATAATTTTATTGTTAACCTTTGAGAGGAGTTTTTTCTACCGTTTTTTTATTCAGGATAGTTTTTTTTATCGCCCCAGTTGGTGATCCTTTGATTTTTGTTCCAATCTCTTTTATTGTGCGTGACATTTTAGTACACTTCTTCGGCGTTTCTCGGGGCGCCATAATTTACAATTTCAAAGTTTGACAATTTCAGTAAACAGAACTCAAATTTAAATAATATCTTATCGAAAGCGTCAAACAGCTACTCACTCAATTCAAAAATAACGTACCGATCTGCTGCCATAAAAAATTGACAGTATGATTTGAGTTTGACAGACTGCGGTGCATTTACGAAGATAGGGATTTTGATCATTTGATAAAAGAAACGTAATAGGAATCAAATAATTATTTTTATATCAATAACTTTGTTATTCCTAAGGAAAAAATTGTTCGCTTTTCATTATTTAAATAAACATGATATTTCAACTACAATTTAAAAACGGCAGACCATCATCTTCATAAATGCACCCAGCTCCAAAGTAGTTCAGACTCCAGAATGCTTTCTTTACTTTAAATACCTCACCCTCTGTATCTTTTGTATTCTGATGGTGATTAAGGCTGTTTTCTAATTTTGCAGCATATTTATTTTATGCTAGGCTTTTAAAGTTAATAAATGTTCAATAAAAAACTTGATTACTCAAATCTAACTGTTCTTATTTTTGGACAAGGCTTAAAGAATGTTTAAACCTTTGATAAGAAAACATTTAGCGAGAATATAAAGATTTGGGGATATTAGACAGGACAATCCCATTTGCATCGATAAAATCCTCTTTATACTAAGTTAGCCCTAAATTAAATTTGAGTTATCTTAACTGTATCTATAACGCTCTGTTGCGTACATATGATAAATACGGATTTTAGAACTTTCATAACCACAGCGGTCATTGACATTTGCCAAGTAATAGGTATTTTGCATTATCAGCAGCATCCATTACGGCGTAATCACAATTGCCAACAAGAAAAACGTTATAAGTAGACCGATAACGGTTCACAGAATACTCATCATATTAATATAACTTGTCATTGAACGCTATGGAGGAATACATATGAATGTATTATAAATCGCAGAATGTGTGCAAATTTCCCTGTAAAATTATTTGGCGACATAATGACATGCAAAATAACGGCAACATCGCTATTTGGCGTCCATCTTTAATCTTTTGATGTGTTGTGTTATTTTAACAAAATTGTATTGGGATTATTACTGTATAAAATTAGTACACAAATTGATTTTGCTAGTTTTCTCTGAGGACTATGTTGTTATATAGTAACAAAATAGTTCTCAGGGTGTTCCAGTATGATTATCGTTTAAAAGTGTCACAATATCATTAACGTTTGTTCCAAGAGTTTCACTGACTGTTCTTTGCTATTGACCTAGGTGCTAATTAATGGACCAACCTTCAAATGTTTTCATTACATTTCCTATAATCGATGAAGTGTATTCCTGGTGATCAATTGCATGAATACAGTATAAACAATTTTCTGTCGTCGCAGTAGATGAAGTGTGAAAATGGATAGGTTGAGCCAGTTGAGGGGAGAGGCGGGGAGTTCGCAGGACTCCACACTGGATACAACGTCCTCGCCGAGTGAGGCATTCATGACCGCCAATGAGAGCTCTTCCAAGTTTTTTTCTCTGTCAGAAGTTGATTCTACATTCGACATTTCCTGCATGAAGGATGACATTTCTTCAATCAAAGATGTATCGCTGGCTACAACCACCGCCGAAACTGAAGGTACACTGACTAACTCTGATGACTTAATATCAAATTTGTCACCGATTGGAAAGAAAACTGATATGTTAGATACCTTCAAAATCCACTCTCATATTGAAGCGGCAAACATTCTATCAGGTGGTGTAGCCATTTTTGATGACAACTCTTATGATGGTAGTGAACTGGTGATTGATGACAATGTAGAAGTTGATGAGAAGTCTAACCCTGAGCTGAAGGGAACTGAGAACTCAGAGTTTAAACCAGATGAGAACATTGAGAGTGGTCTTATTAGTGAGGAGACAGATATAGCAAGTAAAGACACTGAAGTGTTGCTTCAGATTGATGGTAAAAATGTTGATGCTATTGACATTGGGAATGGATTGTACTTGTATAGGAAGGAAGGTCAAGAGGAACTGGCGGCGGTGCAGATCATTGATGATGAACAGCAACAACCCAGTTTTAAGTTCCTCAAAGTGCGGTAAGTGTTTGTTCTGTTATTATCTTTATTGTTAGTTTGTATAAAAGTGTTATATGTTTAAAAGTGTCTTTGGGTTTCTGTATCTGAATAACTGTAGATATATTTATTGGTGTTATTAATAAATATACATCTGCTAGTCTTATTTTGATTATGCATTTTTATTATATATAAATAAATGTTATATGAATAATTTCATTTAGACAACATTAAAAATGAGTTAATCTTATTTGTGAAGTATAATATTTAAAGTTTTTTTAGCTCTCTAAATGCTTGTAAATTGTGATTATATAAATTAAATAGTAGTATAATAATTTATATCAGGTTTATAGCATTTTTTTCATCAACAACCTATATTGTCCCACTGCTGGGCTTGGGGCTCCTCTCAGGAGAGGGATAAAGGCCATATGTCCCCATGCTGGCTAAGTGCGGGTTGGGGTCTGGCATGACAACATTGTGGCTACCTAATCTTACCATAGGATGATTTTAGGCCGCCCAAAGGCCTGCAACTAGGATTCACAACTGTTATCTTATGATAACAACTGACTGCTTAACGTGACCTCCGAATTGCAGAAACGCTCATGGTAACATGCCACCAGCGGTCACCCATCCAGGTACTGACCGCTCCGCATTGCTTACCTTCGATGATTCCTTCTAATCACTGAGTTGCTATTTTTTTATACAATATAAATGATCCGGGGCATAATGAGTATGGGTGTCCTTTGCATTTGATTCTTTTATGTTTGTAAAGTCCCCAGTAACACAGAATATATTCATAATGTAGTAGTTGTCTTTTAAAAAAAACACATATCTTACTATCAGCATAAAAAAACTGCAAAATTTTCATTTATATTATTTTTCTTCTTTTGATGAAATGGCAACCATTTCTGCCAATGTCAGGTATTTAAAGTCTTCAATTCTAAGTCTTCAAGTTTTCCTTGTGATGGGATTAATAATAAAAAATATAAAAATGTGGATGACATGAAATGGGGACCATCTTTCGCAAAACCATGGTACCGATAGAAAAAAATACAAAACAATGATTAATACAGTAAGAATTAAAAAAAAATTACGGAATCAAATAACCTGTGGAAAATCATTATTTATTACTTACCAAATAAGTGTTTCTATGTTCTTTTAGTTGTTACACAATTACTTTAAACCTTGCAGAGTATATGTAACTAAATCAAAATGTATGAGTGCAGGAGGTTGTGATTTGTTCATTAATTGGAACCGTTAAAATAATTTTGCCCAAAAATAACCACTATAACTATATAGAAATAGAAGTTTAGTTATAACTAACTGGGGGGGAGGGATGAGGAGATTTGTAGTAGCACCATTCCAAACAAGGGATTACCCTATACCCGAATATACTATAATATCTTACAAAAATTACATTATGCATATCATAAATTACAAACAGACACTTGAATTTTATTGATTTATATGCATGGGAAGTAAATTAGGTTTTCATATTTCTTTGAGTAACAATTTTAATTTAGAGTTCCCTGTAGTCCTTTATTTTTTTTCATATCTTATGAGAATGTATATTATTTACTTACTTAGAAATTTTATAACTTTCTGTTTTCCATAAGCCATGGATTGAAAAAATATTTCATCTAAAAGGAGCTATTTTTAACCCCCAACGCAAAAAGAGGGTTGGCAAAAAGTTTGTCATCGATACCTGTCTGTGTCATTGTAGCTCTTAAATGGATGGATAAATATTGATGTAGTTTTTTTCATTAGAAGACAGTTCCTTTACTTGCTTCTTAACTATATTTGGTTAAGATCGGTCTAGCCGTGTAAGAGTATGAGCTCTTTTCCAAAATTATGTAAGGCATTTTTGGCATATGATTACTCAATTATGTGCCCTCATAGGTTCCTTAAATTTTTAATTTTAGCTTGTGTTTATAAATCATCTCCAGTACAGTTATTGATTGATTTGATAACCATATATGTAAATGAAATGTAAATATGTATGTAATGTCAATTTCATTTACATACTAACTCATGCATAATTGAGTGTTTTTAGTAAATTTCCCTATTGAACAACTAACTAGTGAATGACTAAAATATACTTGAATGTTGTGACTCAATAATTGTTATGTGGAAATATGTATCAAATACATGTTTTTTGGGGATATGTATGTGTATATTTAGACAATGTAACACAGAGTTTAATTTCCACCGCATTTTATTAGTTGTGTATACCAAAAATAATCTCTAAATCTAGAATTTAAGTTTTAATCAAGAAGACCACTAGTATTCAATCACTATGTTTTCAGCAATGCGTGAACTTTGAGCACTTACTCACTAGGTTGTACTGTGCTAGTGGTAGCAGTGACCCTTAATTTTTACTTGTTTGTATCTTTTATAATTTTGTTGGTTACTAAACCATACCATGATTTAAAAAAATGGATGTAACAACATCTGTCCAGCCACCTTAATATCAAAAAATATCTGATGATGTACTCCTAGCACTATGCATATTATAGTGAACAGGTGTTTGTATGAACACAGGTGCAGGTCTCTGTCCTGTCTATCTCTCTCAGTCTCAATATCTGACCATTTAAAAATATTTAAAAAGAGGTATAGTAGTAAAAAAATAGTATATTAATATAGGTTACAGAACTCGTATTATGTAGTCAAATATAGTTTTGCCAATGTATCACATCATACTTATTTCTCTGCGTCTAGGCAAGGTGACAATTTAATTTCACTGGTATCATCATGGGAATACAATTTGTTACCAAATTGCAACTATTGACATGAGGTCAAATATTTTATGTGATATCAAATAGTAATCATCTAATTTTAGGGTTGCTAACATCCTGAAAAACAATATGACGGATTGTCAACAACCTCCTTGCAGGTTAGATGTCACATCAAAGATTTAGTTATTTTGTATCTCCATCACACTTGACATTGGTCGACAATTCTTGTCGAGATTGGCACAGTTTGCCATTTATTAAGAAAAAGAAGAGATTTGGTTTTCATTTTTTTCTATTGTACCATAAAGACTTAGAAGTATTAGTAAAGGTTTATTACGTCAGCTATCTTGACACTATACAATTGGATAAATTTATCGTGTGCCGATGCAGAAATAATGAAAAACAAATTGTCTTTTCCAGTGAAAATGCTGAGGGCAACTTGGAAGTTTATGAAGAAATAGAAGTAGAAGTTCCCAAGGAAGTGGTAAGTTTAGATTTGTTTACTTTTCATGTTCACTAATTCACTGATCAAGCTGTTTAGCATACATCAAAGTAATCAGCTAAACTTCTGTATTGTTTTTAAATGAAATTTGAAGTTATATTGATTCTTGAGGAAGGACATAGATTTCTATTTACCGCAATAAATGAATACTGTGACGCTGAGCCGCGGGCAAAAACTAGTACTTATGATAAAGTATTAATTTGAATTTTCTGTAATTGATCTTTCAGCCTGCTAAAGAGGGTAAGCCAGTTGACAGAAGCACACCATCTCATGTCCCTATAAGAGATATAAACAAGGTCATTAGTGACTCTAATTGTAACAGAGCAACAGATAAACAAATCAAAGTACCAAAAAAAGAACCAACAATAAATACCGTAGTTGAAAATGAGAATAAAGAAGTTTTACCAGAGAACAAATCAGAAGTTAATTTTAATGGCAAAATGATGAAGTTAAGTGAATCTAGGAAATCACCGGTTATAGGTAGTTACACACCTATGACATATCATTCTACTCCTAAGAAAGAAGGTATACCCCTTACAAAAACAATGGTAGACCAGCAACTTCATCCTAATAGGCATTCAGACCTCTCTAATAACAAAAAGACTATTGAAGTTCATACAGATAGTAGTAAGAAAACCACTGAAACAACATCTAAATCTAAAGACGTAGATGATACTAAGAATAATGAAGTTTTACCTACTGAGAAAGAAATTATAACTACTGATAAAGAAGTTATTAATCTTGAAGCTAATAATAAGAATATCGGGGTAGATGAAGAGAATGATGAAGGAAAATGTGAGATAAAGGAAAGTTCCGACATCATTTTAGAAGTAAGTCAACTCAGTGAAAAAGGTATTGACGATAACATTATCAAAGATATTTCAGAACAGGGCGACAATATTCCGCTAAAGCAAAATGATTCTATTGATTCTACAGAAAAGATGGATGCTGATATACAAAAAGAGACAACTTCATCATTAAATGCTACTTTGGATAGTCAAATTAAGGAAAATGAAATAGTTAATGAGAAAAGTGTCCCAGTTAATAATAAAGTTGACGAAATAACTGATGGTAAAAATAAGCCTATGGAAATTGATGATGAAACAGAAGTAACTTTGGTGAACACAGAGCTTTTTGCTAATGAAAGTAAAGTAGTTTGTGAAGATAATACTCAAGTAGAGCAAAAAGAGTCTAAAAAAGATAACGATATCGAGAATACTGAGACTGCTAACAGTGTACCCATTGTCATTGAGGATGATGATGTGAATATTGTTGAAGTTGTTGTAGAAAACAAAAATGAAAATGATAACGCAGTTACTGATAGCAAGAGCGAGGCACATGTCGACGAAAATGAAGATGATAACCTGAAAATATGTGACGCTTCTGAAGTTCCTAGTAAGGGTAACAAAGAAACTGAAGAAATAACCAAAAAAGATGTAGATAGTAATGTCATAGAATCTGTAACCGATGACTCTGTAGTTAAGGATTCTGGGGTTCAGTCTAAACTAATAAACGAACCATTGACCTCAGAAATTCCTGCACAGGAGCTGATAAAACCTCTAATATCTACAGATATTAAAAAGGATACAGTAACTCTACCAGCTCTAAGTAAACCAACAGATAATGAATTAACTTGCCCTATGGAAATTGTGAGTAAGAATATTTCACATCAAGAAAACGAAATAGTTCTAGTGACGGCATCTATAAATGATCCTAAACAAATAGATCTGCTTCCTAATGTCGCTGATGATATACAAAATAACATACCAATCGAATCTGCAGAAAATAAAAATGCTGCCCCAAAAGACGGAACAGGAAAACACGTCTTAGCAGCTAATATATCTCCATTATTGGAGCAAAAGCAACAATCTCTAGTTGCATCTAGGACGGGGTCAATAAAATCAGGACTAGCAGAAAAAGTGGAAGAAAAAGATCCGTCGCCATCTATCAATGACATCAAAACAGTAAATAAAGTTATGGAACAGAATATGGAAGAGTTATTTGATGTACATTCGAAACATGTATCTACAAAACCAATTCAGGTCACTGAAACTATGCCTGTAACACAAATGCAAGTACATTCTATTAACGTACCACCTCAATATTTAAATAAAAATAAAGCTGTGAACATAGTCAATAGTGGCACAGAGTTGAGAAAAAATACTATTCCATTGCCCGTTAAAAATATTACAGTTGGCATAGAGTTGAGAAAAAATACTATTCCAGTGCCCGTTAAAAATATTACAGTAGATAAGCGACCTGAACTTGGCATGAAATCTTCATTAACTAGTCAAAGAAATGATGTCAAAGTATCCCCTAAAGTAAATGCGCGTGAAAAAGCTAGTTGTGTGATGAATATTGAAATCAGTAAGGTGCCAAAGTCCGAATCAATTACAACAAATACACTAGTCAAACAAACTGACCATAGTATGGCCAATAAACTGAAGAGCCAAGGCTTGAATAGTAAAATTGAACCAAAAGATAAGGATATTTCTAAAATAACCGAATCAAAACCAATAAATAATAATCATGCAGCAGTGCCTTTCGGTAAATGGACAGAGGCTAATAAGCAAGAATTCTTAAATAAATTCAAAATTAAAACATCTGTTACTACCTCCAATAGTAACCAACTTAAAAATTCCAATGATTTGAATAGGAGAGATGTTCTTAAGAAAATTGACAGCCAAAGACAATCTAGTACTGCTTTATCAAAAACTCAAGAAGCTAACAAACACACAATGAAACCAGAAATGAGTGCTTTTTCGAATAAACCCAATATAATAATTAAAGAAAGTACACAGGGGAACAAAATATTAAAAAAGACCGATGTAACGGAAGTTAAACCTAAATCCGCGGCTCCCCTAAATGCTACTAAAATAGATGTTGTACCAAAGCAACAAACTGAATCACAAACAACTACTGTGAGTGGTTTGTCAAAAAAAGAAGTTTGTCAAACAAAGGAAAAAGTGCAAAATTTGATTGATAAAACGATTGAAGGTATGATACACCGGAATACACATGGCAATAAGCCACAAAATGAGCCTAAACAAAATAAAACAAAAGAACCTAATCCTCTAAAGAAAGTAACAAGCTTAAAAGACTCCCAAAAGAATTTAAAAAGCATCCAACAACCAACTTGTGACGCTAAACTAGATGAAATAGAAATGAAAATGAATGAGTTACATGGAATCCCATTTATAGAAAGACCGGCACATGAATTGCCACAAGTGCCTAAGGCTGAATCTAAAGCTTATTCTATTATGGAAAAAGAAAAGCTACCAGTTCCAGTAAAAACCAAAATACCAAATCTCGTACCATTTCCTAACAAGACTCAACAAAAAGTTAGTAAAGAAAGTGTAATAGAAGTAGAATCTGAGGATGAAATTATTGAGCATGAGCCTATCACAGGGGATATTGAACTAAATAAGAAAAATCAAATAGTTAAATCACTAGTTAAAGAAAAGTTACCGATTCCTCAAGAAAAAGCAATAATTGAAGCTCCTAAAGTTGAACCTATAATTACTGAAAAAGATTTCGATAAATTCGCGAGGAGAAATTCGATTACTTGTGAAAATTATCTAACTGTAAACTTTGATAGCAAAATACCCCAACATGTGGTTCAAACTGTAGTGGAAAAAGAACCAAATCTTAAAAATTTGTCAAGAAATGATACAGGACGAAGTGATTCGAAATCAAAATATAAACATCAAAATGTACCTCCATCCACACAAGGAGCGAAAAATGATCCAGGGAAAACGTTTGTGCCAGCAACTGATGATGCTTCAAATAGAAATCAATCAAAGTTGCAAAAAGCTTATCATTCAGCTTTGACAGAGAAACGACAAATGGCTTCAGATTGTTCAATTACTATTATTGAGGATAAACCAGTTAAGGTACTCTTTGTCAATAACGTTGAATACGGTCCCCAAACCCAGTTAAATGTTCAGGGTCAAGACCTTTCACCTGTCAAGAAAATAAGTCCTGAATCAAATATAATTGACAACGCCTACGATTCCTCTAATACAGATATACTAGATCCTTCTGATGATGTTAAATCACAAGATGATGTCAGGGGCAAGACTAAACATCAAAGGAAACAAGTACTTACTCCTGTTGAAGAACCCGAGCTGGAACTTATTGAACCTCAAGACTTAGACATTGATGTTTCACCTAAAAAGAAAAGAAGAATTGAAGACGATAAAATAGATAAAAACATAAAATATCCAATGCGCAAGAAGTATCTACTCAGTTCTAGTACTCTTACAGAAGAAAAAGTAACTAACTCTATAGAAACAGTGAAAAATCCATTAAAAGAGTCTTTAAATCTCAACGATAATGGCGTGACACATAATAGTCCTGTCTCAGCATTGGACAGTTTAGTAAAAGCAGCCGAACTAATTGAGACTCAAACAGAAAATATGAACAGTAGCCTAACCTTAAATTCTGACAGTCAGTCAAGTACACCCGTGAAACGAGGACGAGGTCGACCAAGAAAATACCCTTTAACTCCTGATGGGACAGTTGTCAAAAGTAAAGTGAAAGTTTCCAGCCAGCAAAAGAAGCCACGATTCATAGATGCTATAACGTCTAAAAGGGACGTTACGACTGATGACGAAACAGACAGTGAAGGTGAAATTATCAAAGAAAACTGGACTATGGGCAAAATTAATGAGAATATCGTATGCCCAATTTGTAACAAACTATTCAGAACTGAAAATGTAGTTTTTAAACATGTAAAACATTGCACTGGCCCATCTCCTAACAGATCTGATTCAGATAAGAGAAGTCCAAGGAGAATGAGAATAGACTCGGACAGTAAATCTCAGGACAGTAAGTCCGATGATATGGATATTGATGACGACAAGCCGTTAATTACACAAAAAGTAAGTCCTAAGAAACGTAAATCCAAAGATTCCAGAACTAAATCCCCTGATAGAGATGATGTTATTGTTATAGAAGACACTCCGATTAAAGAAAACTCCGAAAAAAGTGAAGAACGAAAAACTCATGTGTCAAGAAAATTGATGACCAAGATACCGCTCAAAAACAATAATTTAGTTTGTGAATTCTGCGGCAAGATGTTTAGGCAGCTGTCATATTTGGTAAGTCATAAGCTGCAACACAAAAAACTACAAAAAACAGAAACAAGCAAAACGGAAAAGACTGCTCCGACAACTGATAAATCAGTATACAGTTGTGAAGTATGTAAAAAGGATTTCAGAAAATTGCATCACTTAGTTCAGCATCGTATAATACACAACCCCAGCTCAGAAACAGCAAGGTCTTCAAGAAAGAGTTCTTCGGATCAGTCAGAAAACAAAGTAGATAAAGAACGAAGCACTTCTAAACAAAGCGATGACCCAAGTGCCGGTTTTCGTTGTGAACCCTGCGATAAGTCATTCAGAAAACTACACCATTTAGTGGAACACAGGGAAACCCATGATGGTATAAATCGTCAAAAGACGACCACAGCTGCTCCGAATAAAGAAGAGAAGGCTGTGGAGAAGCCTATTGTGCTCCACCAATGTGACATTTGCAAGAAAACATTTAAAAAATTGACACATTTGAATGAGCACAAAGAACAGCATGTTGAAACGAGTTCAGAAAAATCAGATGACAAAAGTGTTAAGAGTTCCCTTTCTACTAAAGACATAATACACGAATGTTCACTTTGCTACATGGTTTTCCCCAATGAGCATTCACTTACTAAGCATACAGTTATTTGTCAGAGGAAGAAGCGTCAATCTAAACAACCTAAACCAGCAGATGAAACTGAGGGTAGCGAGGATATTATTGAATGTTTATCACCAGAAGAAGAAATTGAAAGTCTTGATTCTAAAAAAGCTGAAATCAATGAAATTGGCAAAGATAAGGAAAAGATTCAGCTTGTTGAAAAAGTTGAAGTAACAAAAGATAAACCTGTAGAAAAAGAGTCATTATATACTATCAAAGAGAAACCTATAGAAGTAGTAAAAAATGAAGAGCCAGAAAAAATATTACCAAAATTAGAAGCGAATCCCTCTGAATTACAATCACCCCCTCCAAAAAGAGATTTCGTGGAAATCAAACCCTCTAATAAAGAAACAACAGCTGAAATATCCGAAAAGATAAAAAAATCTGAAAACAAAGAGACTATAAAGACACAAGAGACGCCTAAAAGGAAAATATTAACTAAAGATAAAACTGCGAGTGCTAACAAGCAACGTTTTAAGGCTACCCCCTCTACATCAGTCACTATTGAGATAAAGCCGGTTGTAGAATCGAGCGATGACGACGAAATCCGGTATATGCTCAACCCGAACTTTAAAGTCGAGGA
The DNA here is from genome assembly GCA_003709505.1 of Hyphantria cunea. Taxonomy (NCBI): domain Eukaryota; kingdom Metazoa; phylum Arthropoda; class Insecta; order Lepidoptera; family Erebidae; genus Hyphantria; species Hyphantria cunea. Next base: position 120,098 of record PKRV01001464.1, read on the forward strand.
CGTCACCGAAGAAAAAGTCTTCATGAAAGTCAGAGCCAAGAAGCGTAGTTCTCTCCAAATAGAACGACCAGACTCCAAAGATCTCGTGAAAAGGCGAACTTCGTTACAACATCCACCCAAAATACCACGACTCAAATCAAAATCAATGGAAGCAAACATAACAGTAAAAAAAGAAGTAAAAACTACCAAAGTAGAACCAGTACCTTCAACGGACTCTGACGATAGTGAAACAACAAAATACTCCTTTCCTTCGATTGTTCCTGAAAAATCTACCAAGCCTGCGCAAAGCCGGACGCCTAAGGTTTCCGAAAGAAAATCACAAAAGAAATCCAACGTCGATAAGAGAAAATCTTTAAGTGGAATAGCTAAAAGGAAGTCTTTGGGAAAAGCCGTCACGACCAGGCTCAAAGTGATACCTGTGAAGCAAGTTAAAAAAAGTAAGTAATTTCATATACTTTTTGTCAATTCTATCGGGTGTTACATTTGTTAAAATTCCCACAGTATAGCCCAAACCCACTGTTAGTCAATTTATTTTATTATTTTTATTATATTCTAAGTCTTATAAATTTTTGAGCCTTCACGACAAAGTCGGCCGATCGATCGTTTCATACCGTTTTACTGGCATTAATCGCCTATAAGTATAGTAGTTATAATGAAGTGAATGTGAAAGTTGTGGCTCAGTCCGAGTTGGTTGGCTGGCAGGGTCGGCGGACGCGGAGCACCGCTGCGACTGCGGGCAGCTGTTCAGCAGCGCGGCGCTGCTGGGGCGGCACACCTCGCTCGCGCACACGCCGCCGAGGATCAGGCGCCGGCGCTCGCCTCCGCCCGACGACAAACCCGCTCTCAAGGAGAAACCTGCAACGAAACTAGCGTTGCGAAAGTCCACGGCACCAGACAACCCCAAATCTAACAAGTCACAGCAAGCCGCTGCGTCTAGAAAATCTAACGTTCGAAGCGTCAGCGTCGCGTCGAATGTTAAATTAACGAAAAGCGAAATCAAACCTGCAAAGAAAATCTCAGAAAAAAATACAAAAACGCCGAGTGATACAAAAAAAACTAAACCTGAGAAGCATGAGGAGGAATCGAGCGTTAAACCGAGACGAACGGCGGCCCATCGAGGCGTTCCCGTTCCAGAAAAGATGAAAAAACTAATTAGGAAGACCAAGTAATTATTTCCATGTCTGAGTGTTATTTATAGGTTCGTGTTACGCGAAAGGGCCGAGTGATCTCCCCGTGCGTTGGGATAAGTGTGAACGGCTCGCTAGTTAGATAAAATCACGCATCACGACGCTCACAATAACGTAACGAACGGACCACTGTTGAATAAAAATATTTTTACACGTTTGATGATACGACAATGCATCACCGACACGATATTTTACCGTGAGTCAGTTAATTAGGCGTTGATCTTGTCTATATGTAAATGAGATAATAAATAATAAGTATATTTTGTCAATTTGTTCTAGAGTTTAGATATTGCGTAAGAGTAAATATTTATGTTTATTAGGAATAGAGATAGTTTCATTGGCATTATGTTCGGTTAGCGTATTATAATTCAGTTAAACTGTATATGTACGTCATTTAACTATTTGTCTGTTCGAAAGCCTAAATATTGTTGCGAGACCGTGTAAACTTATATTGAAATATCTAAGAGTATCTATTCTCACTGAGCAAATAATAATTGTTGGGATTTAATGAGCTTATAAATAAAATTGTTTTTACGTTAATTTAATAGAATTGTAATATAAAAATGCTTGAAAATGAGCTTCCCGGAGTTTGGGTTAATTAGTGCTTTGTAGTGTTTTCATCATTACTGTAAGTGTTTAGAGAATTTTCTAATAATATTTTTCTAGAAGTGTAGACCACAGTTTCGTTATATACATAAATGTACTTTGGTGAGAGCTACCAAAGGGTTCTATTTTATAAATAAAAATATGCTATATATAGTTCGTACCATTTTACCATATCGCATTGTTGAGATTTGTGCAGTTATTTTACCATAGTGATTGCATACTTACCATGATAGCTTCGGAAATGTTCACCTTTTAATCTTGATATTCTAGTGCAATATTTGCCTGTTCTCTACCTTATCAGCAGAAATTGCAATTCAAGTTTACATATCACAAAGTCCCAACTGTTAATCAGTTTCAGATCAATACTACTTTAGTGTCATTTTATGATTATAACAGGTGAGTCATTGAAAAATGGCAGTCAAGACGCTCGATCGTAAACAATCTAAAAATCAATTCTATCTAAATCTAATTAAGCCTTTAAAAATTCGTTAACCACATTAGAACTTCAGTATGAACTTTATTTAAATGAATTTAAAAACAAAATCTAATAAATTTTAAATATAAATATATAAAGTTCACTAATAAAACTTACAGTAAATTCCTTCCTACTTCATTACTTATTCTTTCATGCCTTAGCCATTCAAGCTATTGTCATAAAATTTTGCAAAGAAGTGATTAATTAAATATTTTTTCGTATACTTAAAGTCGTAATGTTCTCGGCGAGATGAAACATGCGTTGACAAATTCATCAAGCGAATCTAATATGAAACAAAATAAAGAAAACTTCACTGTAAGGCAAGATCCCGTATCCTCACATCAACCAGATCACCTGGTGAGATAGTTTTATTGCGTCTTAAGAAATTAGTTATATTTAAATAGGAAGACTTCGAAATGAATAAAAAAAATTTCTGTAAATGTTCAAATTAACTACTTTATTTAAGGCGTTTGTTTTCACTGGTTTGCAATTGGGACCCTGTCATATGTAGACTGTAAAGTAGTCATATTATTTGCAGAATATTGAATAATATAATAATAGTGTGATAATCTATGAGTATTCATACAATGGTACTCCCCAACCTTTAGTAAACTAGGACCAATTTCTCTGTTTCTATGGTAATAATATATTATGTTGTTTTTAATTTTAAATGATGTTTATTCTACTCTCGTGACTAACAGTGTAAAATGTAATTAATTGCTAAAATATAAAAGAGTAGGCCGTATTGTGAGATTTATGTTTTAGAAGCATTTAAAGTTAAATTTTATATATGTAGATGATATCATTATTTTTAATATGATGATGCAATTTTGATTAATGGGTTATAAATAAATTGTCTAAAATATAAATTGTTTATTTTCTGTCATATGTATATGTTAAAGATAAATTACAGCAATATAATACAAGTACACAATAAATTAGATGCTGAGATTGAACAAATTTTATCCTCTTTCACAAATGATATCTACAATACTTGGCTCCATCAGTTGTGGGTCAACACACCTCAGCTGTGCAGATGCTAAGGCGTCTTCCAAAAGAGCATTGAGTAACCTTTCATCATTGCCCATACAAGACAATCTTTGCTGTAGGAAATGTACATCTACTTGTAACTGCTGCAAGCCATGTTTGCCGAACGTGCGCAATCTTACGCATTCCACAAGCGCCTTCAAGGCTACCTTTAACGCCCCATTAGACAAAGCAGCCCTATCTGCCCCTGCAGGGCTGAACACCTCAATCCTTTCAGAAAATATTCTGTTCAGAGGAGAGAATGACGAAGGAGCCCGTGACCAAATAGTGCGGCGACTAGAATCGCTTGAAGGTTTCATACTTGTCGGGAACAACTGTGAAGCAGCACTGTCTGCACCTGCTAGTGTTTCAACAACTCTACGACATACAGCCCTAGGCCCACGTGGTTCTGGAGCCCTTAACCAGTCTCTAGCTAGGACTGACACTCTCAACATTTGTGCAGCAGTCTGACCAATAAATACCACTTCTGAATCTAAAGCTGCCTGAGCTGCAGTTGATAGATGTACCATAATACTATTAGTGTCTCTGTGTTCTACTGTCAGTCCTGGAGCAGATTCTTCTAAAAGTTTCAGTAAATGTGTGTGGAGAGTGGTAACACCACTTTCTTGCATCTCTAAACACAATTTTGCTAATATCAAGAGCAGTTGGAATGGAATGTTGTTGTTTGATGTCTGCAAGCAAGCCATTTTTTTCACCATCTCTGATAGGTTTACCATAGTCTCAGTAATCACTTTCCAACAGGTATCGGCTACTGCTTTTGCACACCATGGCTTGAGTCCAAATGAGAGATTATTCTGTAGGAATGCCATTAGATCTAATAATGAGGCTTGGACTTTTTGCATCAGGTATACCTGTAAGGAGTTCAGTATATCTTTTAAATCTGTTGTCTCTGAACCTTTGCTAGCCAAAGACTGTCTCACTTTAGTAAGACTGTCCTTGAACTGAGATTGAATGGACAGATACTGTATAGTGGCCTTGTGGTTGATGCACTGGATTACCACATCAACTGCCTGGCTGCTCATATTATCACTTGAAATAATCTCTGTCATTGCTTGCAGCTTCCTGAAGAATTTATCCAAACCTCTGATCAAAATTTCAGTCCCTATATTATCAGGTCTTTTTACTACTTCTTCAAATAGATGGAATACTTGTAACATAATTTTGTCAGCAAAATCTGGAATGTTTGTACTATTTTTGTCTTGAAACATTTCATGATAACATGAAATGACTATACCTAAGTCTGCAAGTAATGTGCTGTTACATTTTTCTACCCATTCTAAGATATCAATGCTCTCCACCATTGCACTTAAACCTTGTAAATGCTGATCAAGTCTGCTTTCGGCACAACTCAAGAAAATGTCTTGAAGAGAGGAATCAGTTTCTTGTAGCTGTCGCAACAAACTAACACACTCAGCTAGCTCAGATGCTGAGGTTTCTGGGCTAAGTAGCCTTTCCCTCAATGTCTTTTTCAGCCCATATATGATTTCTGAGCACTCTGTCTGAATGCTTTGAAAGGAAGGTTGATTTCCATACTTTTGTAGCACTCTCTGGGCGTGGGTGTAGTCGTGGACTGCGTCAGCATATCTTCCTTCGACAATGGCTTTATTCAATTGTGTTGGCAACAAAAATAAAAATTGTAATTTGTCTAAAAGTTGCCTCGTGCCACACAGCCTGCTTACATTATTACCGCTATCTCGCAATGAATCTGATATTTGAGTACTAAATGAAGTAATTTTATTCATATTTTCGCTTAACTTATTCATTTCCTCCTGCATTATTTTGAAATCTGTTCGCATTTTACGCACTGTCTCCGTCGCTGAGATAAATTTGTTGTAGTTTTCGTAGACCAATGTTTGCATCTCTGACTGGAGAAATTGGCTCTGGGTGACTACTTCAGCTTCTTTATCCATAACTTGTTTTAAAGAAGCGCATTTCAGTAAACAATCCATGTACATATCAGGGTTGAAATTACTACCATCGATGTCCAGAGGATTTTCCTCTTTTTCCTTTGATTGGGCCATTACAATTAACAAATCTAAACACTGGATAAATGAATCTTATATAAATATTATTAACTTTACNGATTGATTGATTGATTGAACTTTACCGTGTCTTTAATGAATTTCTATTATCAAAATACTGAATTTACATTCTAGTTTGTTGACAACTTGACATTTGACAGTATTTTTTTTTATTCACTAGGTTTTACAGCTTTGGGTTTGACAGTGATTGAATTGCAATGTAACCATTTTCTTCTTCTTCTTCTTTTGATGATATGTCAATCAGCCGGATCAGCTATTTCTGCCAATGTCAAGTATTTCAAGTTTTCAATTCTTCAAGTCTTCGTCGTGATGGAATTAATGATAAAAAAATGTAGATGACATGAAATGGGGACCGTCTTTCGCAAAAACAAAAAACGATCTCCATTCCATTTTCTTCTTTTGATGAAATAGCAACCAGCCGGGTCAGCTATTTCTGCCAATGTCAAGTATGTATTATCTTCAATTCTAAGTCTTTGAATCTTCAAGTCTTCGTCGTGATGGAATTCATGATAACAAATATAAAAAATGTGGATGACGTGAAATGTCGACCGTCTTTCGCAAAAACAAAAAAAGCTTGTGACCATTTTAAACAGTATATCCAGCTGAAGAAGTGTTCTGAATTTCAAATAATTAATTGATCTTCTATGAAGTTAGTTTTTATTTTTAAAGGTTTTATTACATCAAAAAGTTTTTAACTGTACTTCTACTTTATTACTTATTTTCACAATCTGTAAATGATCAATATGATTTCGAGAATAGAGTCGAACCCAGAGGAGCGCGCGCTATTCGAATTAATTCTTGAGCAGGATTGCACGTTCACGACTCTAGCAATGTACGTCCTACATATCAGATGTATGCGCAACCTTAACATAAATGCTTTTGTGTTTTGTAAGACTTCCACTTTTATTTTTAAAAACTTTTTTAGAACCGAAAAAAATAACTTCACAAAATTAAAAATTTAATTTCGGCGACAACTCGGCCGTAATTACGAAGTTACAACGCTATCATACGGTTGTAATTTCTTACTAATAACGGCAGTAGAGTTTTTACAGTTAGGGGATGAAATAATGAAATTGTATAGCGTATCTGCCTCAAACTATCTTCTTGCCTGATTTGCTTGTCTACATTGTGCGCAGCACACTTGCTACAGCTTGTGTGTGTTATATCTTTAAAAACGTTCTAAAATCATTGCCTTATTAAGTCGTCTTCATCATCAACTGCCTTTAGAAGTCCACTGGTGGACATAGCCTTCTCTTTCTAAAGGATGTTTTAGTATAATATGCTGGCCAGTTTATACTACAAATAAGCATGAAAAATGGTTTTATTAAGTCAAACCATTCGAGTTGTTAAATGGACTAGAATAGGCTGATGATATTACAAAAAACAAACATACAATCAAAATATACTTTATTTTTATACCAAATTCCATAAGCCTTATAAGCATAGGTAATATAATATATATAAATACCGTTTTTGTTATTTTTTTAAATAATATCTTTGTTCATGGGCTTACATTTAAACAGCGAATATATATACGAACTGATCTTCATTTACCATCAGATTGTCAAAACCGTTAGATTGTAGTAGAATCTATCTTGCTAGATTCTAAACTGTCGAAAGATTGTGAAACGGAATATACTGCTTACAATTTAACGAATAATTTTTAGTTCAAATAAAATCTATCGAAGTGAAACCTTGAAATTGTGATATGGTATGCGACGGATCGCATCTCGCGCACTGATTGGTTGAATAGACATGTCTCGCGCCGCNTTTCACAAAATTAAAAATTTAATTTCGGCGACAGCTCGGCCGTAATTACGAAGTTACAACTCTATCATACGGTTGTAATTTCTTACTAACAACGGCAGTACAGTTTTTACAGTTGGGGAATGAAATAGTATAGCGTATCTGCCTCAAACTATCTTCTTGCCTGATTCGCTTGTCTACATTGTGCGCAGCACACTTGCTACAGCTTGTGTGTGTTATATCTTTAAAAACGTTCTAAAAACATTGCCTTATTAAGTCGTCTTCATCATCAACTGCCTTTAGAAGTCCACTGGTGGACATAGCCTTCTCTTTCTAAAGGATGTTTTAGTATAATATGCTGGCCAGTTTATACTACAAATAAGCATGAAAAATGGTTTCATTAAGTCAAACCATTCGAGTTGTTAAAAACAAAAAACAAACAACAACCCATAATGTCCCACTGCTGGGCTCGGGTCTCCTCTCAGGAGAGGGTTAAGGCCATACGTCGAGTTGTTCGAGTTGTTAAATGGACTAGAATAGGCTGATGATATTACAAAAAACAAACATACAATCAAAATATACTTTATTTTTATACCAAATTCCATAAACCTTATAAGTATAGGTAATATAATATATATTAATACCGTTTTTGTTATTTTTTTAAAAATAATATCTTTGTTCATGGGCTTACATTTAAACAGCGAATATATATACGAACTGATCTTCATTTACCATCAGATTGTCAAAACCGTTAGATTGTAGTAGAATCTATCTTGCTAGATTCTAAACTGTCGAAAGATTGTGAAACGGAATATACTGCTTACAATTTAACGAATAATTTTTAGTTCAAATAAAATCTATCGAAGTGAAACCTTGAAATTGTGATATGGTATGCGACGGATCGCATCTCGCGCACTGATTGGTTGAATAGACATGTCCCGCGCCGCCATATTTGTTTGTTTTTTCGTTTGTTGCCGAATGTAAAGTATTTTTGGGACTATAAATGAATTTCATGTTGGAAATACCTCACCGCTTTAGAATTAATCATCAACATTAAAATGATTGCGACAGTACCATGAATTTGTGATTAAGGGGCAGTAATACTTTACGTGAACCGATTTATTACAATTATTTAGCCCCTATTTCTCTTTGGCAGCAGTTATAATTCTAGTAATAAGAATATACATTTCGGTTAAGTAACTTCTGTAGATTTTGTATTTTCGTATTTGTGGGAACCCCCAAAAATACGTTTCGTTTTCAAACACTGACAATGTGTGGGTTGCCATATTCGTAAAAAAGTAATTAACCACTGCTGCCGTAATCACCATCTAGATGTCTCTCTCACCATGTCTTCAAAAATAGGCAAAGCGAAGACCCTCTCGTCACCTCCTATAATGTTTACGTAATACTTTAATGATCCTAATTAAAGAAGTACTAACTTAACTCTACGGCCATAGAACGGCCTACTGTAATACCAACAATTAGGGACAGTTGACAATTTGACACGCGATAGATTGTGATTTGACGATTTTACTTCGATACATTTTAATCTAACGAAAAATAGTACGTTAAATTGCAAGCAGTAGGTATGTTCCAGTTAACAATCTTTCGACAGTTTACAATCTTGTTAGGTAGATTATAATCTAATGGTTTTTACAGTCTTACTGTGTCTATACAATGATACTAATTCTGTTATTGACACCATTAAACTAAAATTCACTAAAATTTGTTGTTGGATTGTGTACTTTAGTTTCAAATTTTTAGTCCATTTTTCGATGTCTCAAAAAATCTCATTTTACTTTTTAATTTATAAATAAGCGTGTACCTCTGATCAATTTTTATTTGGTACTGAACTAAATATAGTGAAAACTAAGATGTGAGATATCGTAAAATGGACTGTAAGATTATGAAATTAAAGTATATATTTTAACAACAAGTTTTTGTTTAGTGATGTCGACAACAAAATTAGCACCAATATCATACTATGATGATTACATTTTTAAATTTTACATAACACATCACTAACATAACAGCCAACATGTTCCAACGATATTTTATATACATAAAAGCAAGTGACACACTAGGCCCTCTGTGACTATAAAGGGCCTAGTGTTGAGTATATCACACACACAAACTCGATCATCACAGTGTACGCGACGATCTTAAAACCAGGACCTCGGATCACGGTATAATGAAAAAAAAATATAGACCAACTTAAATGACCATATTTGTGAAAGACCGGTGTTGCCCCATTTTAAAATGAGAAGTATATAGCAAATCAACGGAAGACTGCATTTCACATCTTCTAATCTATATTTTTCTATAATCACGACATAAATATAGTCTAAATAAAAAGGAGCAAGCGTTTTGTAAAATTCTAAAACAACATATTATTCTAAACTGAAAATTTAAAATACCTTACCATAAATGACGTCGAAATAATCCCTCTTTTTATCTTTTGTGCGCTTATAATTTAAAAAAATTACCTCCATTCTTCGTAATTAAATAATATTACGTTCAGTCAATACAATAGGGAATATGCGTCAATGGTAACCTCATCGAAATTATCGGAGACTAAATTCGAACTGTTAGTACTGTTTTTGAGATAAATTATTTTCTTCCATTATTTTTATAGCAATTAAAACTGTTAATAAGTATTAAGTAACTGAAACACTGAATAGTAAACAAACATAAAATAACAATAACGTCATTGGCTGTCAGAAGGGCGCGCAAAATAGCGGCGTATGTGTTTTCAATTTTACTTTGAAAATTAGTAAGACAATTTTTAAACCTATTTATATTTTTTTTATTATTATTATAATATATAGATGATAATGATCAGATAAAGAAATAAAAATAACATGCATATTCCCTATTGGGACCTTAATGAAATTTAAAAACAAAAATCACGATGTCAACTTATATACCTTCAATTTATTTTTCATTTAATGAGTCGATTTTATTTCTATTTAAAATATAAAGATTAAAAAGGTTAAAGAACTAAAAAAAAATTAACTATATATATATAAATGCAGTAATGATATAATTCTATTTAGTTTAAACTAATATATATATATTTTTCTTAACCTATATTTTAACTACCTACGTATATACTTTTCCTATCATATGAAACATGTATTACGTACACTAAGGAAAGTCATTTAAATACACTATTGCCAAAAAATACTTTAATAATTGCACCATTATTTTAACAGATTTGGATATAACTATAGAGTATCATTGGAATCCCTATATCAATTCCAATGTGTGGCAAAGTTTAGAAAAAATAAAAAAAACAATATGGCGACATTATGGCGCGTAATTTGTAATAATTTCAGGATTACAGTAAGTTGTTTTTATTTTACATGAATTGTTAAGCAAACAGCAGAAAATAAAATGACTTTAATTATTAATTTTTGTGGGCATTAAATGTTAGCATTTAATATTTAATAAGCTCAATAATTAAATTTAATAAACTTAGAAAAAGTACAGTTTACTATCAGTTGAGTCGCAAGTTTGTTTATTAATTGAACGAAATCTATAAAATAAAACTTTATTGGGTATATTTTACCTTTCGTAATTTATAACTTAAAAAAGGAAGGACTGTGTGGTTTCATGAAACCACAAAAAAGAGAAACTTTTTTTCACATGCAAATAAATAAATCTAATAAAGCAAATAAATAACAACATTTACATTAAACACTGAAAAAAACAAAAAAAATTGCGTGGAGCACTGGGACACCGTCCGACTGGCCACTGGACACCCGCCGACCGTCACGCGTCACGCGACATGCGATACACAGACCAAAAAATTTTAGACGATGTAATAAAAGTTTCACTTTAAAATATAAGGAAAAATATCAGACGGTTACAAGTATGTTATTATTAGAAAATTAAAACCAATGTCACGACTTACCTGCTTTGAAGCAGAGATTCACCTATGATAATAAAAAAAAATAATTTGTTAACAACTCGACCAACAACTTTCGTGTTATTCTTATTTATTAATTATTTAATCATTAATGATAATGTATATTTTAATAATACATATTAATATATAACCATATAAATATATATAGACCTGATGGGATCCTCCGTGTAAAAAAATAATATTTATTCCTCGGGTCAAGAGTCGGGCGTAAAGATATTAAAAAAAATATTAATGTTTTCACACAACACGCGACATTTACGGCTGTTTTCTTAGCACGGCGATTAGTTTAAATAAAAAACGCAATTACTTTTACCTATTTATATTCGTATTGTATTTGTTGAAACTAAAGAAATCTTTAATAAAACAGGCATGTCACTAAATCGGGGTCGAAAAAATACTGTGCAACGTATTTTTTAGTTTATATTTTGTTTAGAGTACAGATAATAAATACTGAAAATATTGAATACTGAGTTTATTATTAAACAAAAAAAAAACAACAACCCATAATGTCCCACTGCTGGGCTCGGGTCTTCTCTCAGAAGAGGGTTATTATTAATGATGTTTAATATGTGTATTGCATCCTTATTACTACTTTTAATATGTACGTATTTTTTATGATACTATAGTATGTAATGCGAGTTATTTATTCTAAAGAGTTATTTAAAGGCATAGACTTTCTGTAATATGACAGAGGTTTAGAACTCTCCCGGCTCGCCAGAGACGTCGAAGATAGCAAAATGATCTCCGTCCTCTATAAGGGCAAGCCTGGGGGTGGCAGGTGAGTCCCCCTTTCTCCCTAGCGGAAGCGGGCTGGTGCATCGACTCGCCTCGAGGCAATCTCCAAACCATAGGTGGTCGAGGTACGTCGGGCTCCAGGGTTTTCTTTTCTACGGATCCCCTTGTGCCCCGGCTCCTAGTACTCGAGACGGCGTCCGGTTTTAGTGCGGTGGTATCCGAGGGGATTTCCGCACGTAAAAATAAGAGGTTCGACTGAGAGCATGTAACTTGATGTAGCTAGTTTTACATTTTATTTTTATTATTTTAGCTCCTCCAATATAAAAATGGCAAGTTTTACAATATATTTCGTTCTTGAAAATCAAATGCGTATATATAGTAAAGTTGTTCTGTATAGTAAAGTAAAATAATTATATTATATTTCTGTTTCAGTTAAAGTATTTGTGAAACTAATTCTCTTTCCATATTAATTTTAACACACGGACCTGTTTATAAGCTTTACATTGAGAGAACCCATTCGCACCAATGAACAATATAGTTAAAATAGCGTCACCACGCCAAAAGTCTTTTCAACATTCGGCATTAAATATTTCACAAGTTATTGCAGTACCTAAATCTTTTAAATGTATTAAACTTTAAAGATCTTTCAAATCAGACCATATAGGAAAATATATATTTTTTTGTATAAGGGGCAGACTGAACCGGAAATGACTAACGCCATATTTGTAACTACATACATTTTATACACCCAAACACCAGAATAAATATATTGGGCCCGGGAATGAATCCAAGAGTTCAGGCCCAGTATTCTCAGACGTTACCACAGTCAAACCGAGGCAGTGATTCCATATTAAAACTATTTAAAAAGCCTAAAATAAAATGCATATGTGCAGAACATTGATATAATTTTATTATACAATTTGTACATAGTAATTCTTTGAATTACCATATATTTTTTTATACATTTGAGACTGTCAAAGTGACTGCCTGATGACAGCATGAGATGAATCCAAGAGTAGTGGTCACCATACTTATTGTGAATGCAGACAATGCAACATGGCGACCCACATTATGAGGACTTTTTGAGATGCTTCTGCATCATTGGGCCTCCGGTCTCGCACTCAAACGAACAAAAAAACACGACAGCATAAATGCTTTCATTTTAGGGTGATCTTCTGTGAAAGGGTAGTACCGCCCTGGTCGAGTCGGCCTAATCGTGATGAATGTATGACTCTCCTAGCAATATTTTTGACATTAACATGAAAAAATGTGACGTGACTAGCCTATATTTAACATGTAACAAATTGTCTTGACCGTGGGAGTCACGCTTCGGCACGAATGGGCCGGCTCGACCGGAGTGATACTACCTCAGAAAACCGGTCAGGGCTTAGAAAACCGGTGTGAAACAGCGGCTGCGCTGTGTTTCACCGAGTGAGTGGGGATACCGGAGGACCATCCCCCAACCCATTCCCATCCCCCAATGGCCGGCAACGCACTCGTGACGCATCTGGTGTTGAAGGTGTCCATGGGCGGCGGTGATCACTTACCATCAGGCAATAAGTCCTCTCGTTTGCCCCCTATTCCATAAAAAAACGAAACAAACCCTTTTTCCTTTTTCTTAATATACTAAAGACTATAGCAGCACTAGAATAATAATATCTTTGAGACTTTATAAATATTCATCACGATTCGAGTCTCAGAACAACAGTTTCTGGATTAGATTAAGAGTTATCTCATGTAGGGTCGAATCCAAAATATAAAATTTTTCATTTTTGCTATTGTGCCGAGGACAGTAAATCAAAGGCAGTCATATTTTATGCTTATTTGGAATGTAATGTGACACGAGCTTAAAAACAAAAAAAAAACAACAACCCATAATGTCCGACTGCTGGGCTCGGGTCTCCTCTCAGGAGAGGGTTAAGGCCATTCGTCCCCACGCTGGCCAAGTGCGGGTTGGGGACTGGCAAGAATACGTTGTGGCTACGTAAATCTTGCCGTTGGACGTTTTTAAGCCGCCNAAGTGCATACCTTAAATGAAACGTTTTTAAAAAAAATAATATTAATTATAATTGTCTATCACAAAACGGACTACTCAACTACTTTGTAAAATATTTGCACTAACAACTCTGTACTGTATTTATATCGGTATTATATATATTTGTTAACGGCAGCCCTAATCTTAACACACGTTTCGCTCACTCTTATGGCGATAACAATGTGCAAGAGGGAGACAACCTGAGCCGACTCGAAAGTCGACGTTTGTCGGATATGAGAATGACAACCCTAGCTTAAAACTAATGGTAATAACTGTACAACATAAGCTTAGTTCTTAGTCATTCTGTCCGTAACCTAAGAGGGTCTAAATAAGGCAAATCACTACCAACACTTTCCCCTTGGTGGAACAACTTCAAGGGCACTTCTTTCACTTTCTTCACCACCGGTTGCATCACCTGTTTTGTTCCTCGTTTGTTCATCATAGAGACGGGCACAAGTAGGCGTTTCCCCATATTTTCGTTCATTTGACCTTCAGCAGCCTCTAGCGCGGTTTCGACGTCTATCAGCGCGTGGTTCCGGCACGAAACCAGGGCTGCCAGCTGTTTGAAAATAAAGACATAATTATTATGGGAACTCGAAACTAGTTCAGTAACTAGTTCAGCAAGTTCGATANCTTCGATATATATTATACTAGAACAAAAATATGTTAAAGAGCCATTTACCGAAGACACGACAGACTAGAAAGTCACTGATAATCCTGTATGGAAATATGGAAAATGTTTACGTTGGTTTATGGAATAGAAAGTAAAGTACAAAAAAAGTACAATCAAGACCAATGATATGAGTTTAAATCGTGTAGAAATATTTCGATCATAATAGATAGATCTTATCTAATTTCAGACATCTAACACACAGCGTCATCTACTCCCAAGTTATTAGAGTTTGTGTTATGGGTACTAGAAAATGATGTAAATACACATTTTTTTTGTGAATACACTTATACAACAAATATTTAAAGATCAAACATTCGGTAAGACCACATCACAGTGTTAGCTATCACTGCGCCACGGAGGCTGTCGAGTTAAATAAGTTAGATATTCTAAAATATGTGTAAGCCAGAGGAGCTTGGTTTTGATTACTTTCCATTATTACTAAGCGTATACAATTAGTCGTTTCGTGTCCAGGTGAGTTACATAGATGGCATCGTAGTATATGTTGTTGCGTCGTGTGTGGATGTTACTACACTTTCATTTTTCTCCAATCTGTGAGAGTGATTTCGTGAAAAGGGATCGTAGTGCGTAAGAAGAAGACGGCGAGGTCGTATTTATATTAGACAGAGACAGAGACAGACAGACAGAGAGAGAGAGAGAGAGAGAGAGAGAGAGAGAGAGAGAGAGAGAGAGAGAGAGATAAGAGCCACGGTGATCTTAGCACGGTCAGGTTGGCTCGATCGGGGTACTACTACTCTCGCACAGAAGATCAACGTAAAATGACAGCGTGCTGCACCGTCGTTTTCGCAAGGAGTACGCTGACCACCACTCGCACTTTCCATCAGGCAGAGCGGAGTCAGTTCGGGGGCCCATACGTAGATGGTGCGGGCGCGGCGCGGACCTGCAGGATCTGCTGCAGCGGCTGCTGCACGTGCGGCGGCGGGCGCGGCAGCGCGGCGGCCAGCGCGGCGGCGGCGCGCGGCAGCTGCGCGCGCAGCAGCGCCAGCGCCGCCAGCTCGCGCGCCACGTCCGCGCCCTCGGCCACGCCCTCCGACCCCGAGTCCAGCTCCGCGCCCTCCTCCGCGCCCCAGCGCTGCGCCCGCCTCTCCGCCGCCTCCCTGCACACACGGTCACACCCTATCAATGACTCTTTCCCTCGACCGCTTTCACCGAACGCTCCGAACGACACTCCTCTTATACTCGATATTTATAACTTTCTTCGCTACGTTTCGCTCCCTCTGCTGCATGCGCACGGTCGAATCTATCGATACTTAATTTTCCATCGTCTGTGCATCGAAATAATTTAGGAGACATAATAAACATAATATTTATACATGATTACTTCATTCGTTCGTAATCACATTACGTACGCGACGCATCGAGCCACGCTTTACGCTTTTGGATCGTCCACGCCCACCGACGCCGAATGAGCTCTTGAAATTTTTTTTACACCGGGAATGTTTTTCGTTCCACGCTCTCCGCGAAGGAGACGAAAGACCCCGCGGCGGCCTACCTCGGCAGTCGGGAGGAGCTCCAGGAACGCATCGGTGGCTTCTGGAGTCCTCCCGGCCTCACCTCGCGAGCGACCACGTTCACTCCAAGGGCGGGACGTTATTGCGTTTCTCATCGTTCTACACGATGAAAGCTCGTAAACCTAGAGAAGGAAGTTACTTTGAAATGAAATATCTAATGTAGAGAGGCCTGACCGGTTATTGATGTGGCGTGGGTATACTGATATAACACTGATAGTACGAGAGGTACTCACAACTGTGGCAGTATGGGTCTATGTGGAGTGGGAGGACGTGGATGTTCTAAGGGCTCCCGCAAGTGTAGGGAAAGCGCACACACGTAGCCCACGCATAAACACACCGGGCGCATCAACGCTGACAAAATCACACCTGGATCGGGATCGAGCACTGCAAAATGTAAAAAAAAAATGAAAATTAGAAATTATAGAATGTGTGTGCTATAATATCTATGTAATCTATGCATCTGAGGTACCCTTTTTAACCAACTTCAAAAACGGAGGAGGCATTTTTTATGTTTGTTACCTCAAAATGATTCTCTTTTTATTTGAAAATTTGTGCTTCCCGTATTCCCGTTCCATTCCAATTTCTTTTGTTAAAATTTTTGTTCATTCAGTATGAATATTAAACAATTTTAGTACTTTAGATGAGTTCATCTAAATCTGATCCTGACTGTATCCTCAGTAATGGCAACAAATATAACAAATGTGAAAGCACAGAGATACTTTGATTCTTAAGAAATTACATAGTGAATACTCACGCGTATCTCTCATAGATATCAACATGGCTACGATGACGAAATGCAGATTAGGCAGCATTGGACCATCCGAGAACAAAAATCCCCACAAGTTGGGGATCTCGGATCGAGGAAACTCTCTACCGAACAGTAATCGAAGCCATCGGCTGGAAGGAATTAATTAAACCAATAATTAAGTAAATACTCTCCTATGCCTTAATAAAATTAGTTTACAATTTTAGCCAGGTCACCATTATTAAAATATTGAGAGGGGTCTCGTTGCCGCAGAAAGCACGTTAAGCCGTCGCTCCTGGTTCTCTTATGATCATCTTAGCAATTGTTTGAGTTGCTATTCCTAAGTAGTTATACAGCAGTCTTTCTACAGAGCTTCTGTATTAACTGGTTCTTGGTCAGTTCAAAAAATCTTTATCGTAGTAGACTTAAAGCCGACCCCAACCTAAGAATTGGGACAAAGCTCAAAGGAAGATAACTATGTTTAGCTCTGTCCACTAGGATCCCTTGGAAAATTTATCTGGATTTTTTATCAACACTCATTCCCTAGGGGATCTTGTAAAATATAGTTATATTTTTGTTCTTAGCCTTTAGACCAGAGATCCTAGTGGACATTGTGTTTACAAAAAACTTTTAAATAAATTGATAAGGGGATCAGTATAGGCAACACACACGGATAAATCCCCAGGGGACCTAAGCAGGGGGTCCTAGTGGACGGAGCCGTATGTTTTTTTATTTTTTTTAAAGACAACACCCCCACCCGCTGGATTTATTCCTAATAAATTCCGCATGGCGGAGGACTTTACAAACTCATTTTACATGAAACGGACACAAAGTGGACCAGACTTCAAACATCAATTTATAGATCACACAAAGTGTTGCCTCGTGTGGGTTTGTTTTGAACTCACAACACTTGGCGAAGTAGGAAGTGACGTGGCGACCGCTCAAACCACTAGACAAACCGTGCAGTCTATAAGCAGCAGCAGTTTATCAGCATTCTGTCTACCATACCACAGGTTCTGGCTAGTTTGGGGTCAGTCTGCTTTTTGTGAGATGTGAGGCTTAGGGAGCCTCACATCTCCATTGTTAGCAATGGAGAGGAACACTTACATTCCAAACAGTTCCATGGATATGTTGCACTCGAACAAATGCGTGGCTAACTCCAAGTCTAACGGTATCAGGAACTCTTCTCGTACTTTCTCCAAATATCTTATAACTTCGTTGGGATTCTGGAAACAAGTTTAAATTTTGAATGAAAAAGAAACATCAGCTGGGGGCAAACAAGCAGATGATGGGTCACCTGCTGTACTTACAGAGTTGAAGTTTCAACTCTCATACTATCCTTAGAGCCTCGCCAAAGCAAAGGGAATAACTTTATAAAAATAAATAAACGCTTACAAAATAAACAAATAAGGGTGAAGCTAATAGTAACAAAAGCATAAAGTGTGTTAATACACATTTCAATGATCTAAGCATGTGCTATCCTTTCAAAGGACGGCCATATGTCCAGCAGTGGACCATTAAAGGCTTTTAATTTTTTTTTGTGTTTGTTAACGGGCATCCGTATCGCCTGATGGCAAGCGATTATCGCCAACCATGGACACCCGCAATACCAGAGGCGTCATAAGTGCATTAACGGCCTTTGGGGGATGGGATGGATTTTCTGTGAGGCCGTGGTACCTCTCCGGTCGAGCCAGCCCATACATGCCGAAGCGTGGCTCACCCACTGCTAATAACGATGAAGCATACGATATCGATTTTAAGAAATATATATACTTACGTGAGCTACTTTGGCCGTGGGCAGCGACCCACACGAGGAAGGCACGATATCTCCTGTTGTATAGAATTTTTCCAAGCCCTTCATTATTGCTGTGAAGAGCATGCTAAAAACGAACGACTCAAAAGTTGTAATAAAACTCTAAATAAATAATTGGCAATTTAAAGTTACCCTATAAAGTGCCGTCGAAATCATCAAAATTATTTTTTACGAGTTTCCGAAGATCGTCGTACAATAGTTGCATTATGATGCACTACTAGTTGCCAAGTGGCTGAAATTCGACCATAATTCATTTAAGTTTCCAAATTTCATACTCTTTCATTAGTATAACTGTCATGAAAAGGGGCATAGAGTTTTTGCTTTATGTATTAATATATAGATTCTGACATTTCACCTGTCATCTGGCGGAAAACAAGCGCGTAAAATTTTGCTCAAATAAGCCAGCGGTTCCCAGAACTACTGTAATACATTTCCTCTTCCTTTTATCCAATCAATCCCCCAGGTAAGAGAGAGGACATGTTACATTTTAAGAAGAGAATTTAGTTGACAAACAGAGGACAAAATACTATTAACTGCTTAGTTTTGATCTACGTATATGTAAACTGGCAACATTGACACGGAATCCAGTATAACCCGCCATACTAAACTTTATGAATTCGAATTTTGAATAATAATACTTACAAACTGTCGTGTTCAAGGCAGTCGTCCCTTAGGATGTATTGTAATTTATCTCTGAAACAGATAAAATATTTCTGTATTAATTATAAATAAATAAAAAAAAAATAAGTTCAGACATTTAAACACAGCGCCATCTAGTCCCAAACTTAGCAAAGCTTGTACTATGGGTACTAGATAACTGATATTAATACTTATATACTTTTTTTTATAAATATATACATATTATACATAGAAAACACCCAAATTCCAAAACAAATATTTGCAGAGCATACAAACATTTGGTCCGACTCAGGAATCGAACCCGAGACCTCTAGCACAGCAGTGGCATTCACTACACTGAGCCACAGAGGCAGTCAAAAGATATACATTAAATAAAAAAAATCACTGTCTTGTTCTTCTAGTCTAGTGTTGTGTAGATACATTTTAGCTTCTTGTTTTTTCTTATGGAATAGAGGGCTAACTAGCAGACGTATCGCCTGATGGTAAGCGATTACAGCTGCCCATGGGCACCCGCAACATCAGAGACATCACAAGTGCGTTGCCGACCTTTGTAGGTTGGGGAGGTGGATAGGGAAAAGGGTTGAGGTTCTCAACGCGAACGCTGTTTTACACCGGTTTTCTGTGAGGCCGTGGAAACACCAGTCGAGCCGGCCGAAGCGTGGCTCCCGTCAGCTTCAACGTATTAAGACTTGATAGCAATAAAAATAACTTAACTAATGTAACACACATACCCAGGCAGAGCTTGTACAATGCGAACCAGATTGTTGATAAATAAACTTATGTTTGTCTATTATAGATAAAATACTCCTAACAAGGACAAATGATAGTGTGGAGTATGATATTTACTGTACTTTTTATTGTGCAGCGGAGCCAAGGCGTTGTATTCACGAGAAATAATTGAGTATCTTACTTTTAGTCACAAATAAAAGTCTCACACAGTAATTCTATTTGTCTACTTCCACTACACATGAACATAAGATATACAGTGTATTTATAGAATAGTTTTGAGTTCTATCTTAATTTTTTTAACACAGTTTTTATTTCACTGTAAGTAGGAGAGCCACGCTTCGGCATGCATGGGCCGGCTCGACCGGAGTGATACCACGGCCTCACAGAAAACCGGTGTGAAACAGCGCTTACGCTGTGTTTCATCGAGTGAGTGAGGATACCGGAGGCCCATACCCAAATCCAACGCCCCCTCACCATCCCTCTTCCCCCCAGGCCGCCATAGTGTGGGTCACCATGCTGCATTGTTCTTTTTCGCATTGAGGATGGTGACCACCACTCTTGGATTCTGCTCATGCTTTCCATCAGGCAGGGCAGAGTCATTTTGGCAGCTTAAATATATAAAAAAAAAAAAGTATCTCGTCGGTAAAGATCTCAATGTCTGTGCGCACTGCTACCCATCTACCCTCCGTTAAATAATTGTGTCGGTGGACACCCTAGGCAAGAGGTTTGGATTGAAGTAGGTTTAATTTAATTTACGTGATTTATTTTACAAACAAACAAAATTTTTGGATTAAAGGAAAACTAAGTAGTACTGCCAATTATTCGATATATGTATATATATAAACAGTTTTAAGCAAATATGAATTTGACAATGTTTTAGGTACTAATATAAAAATAAATTTTAATGTGAGTGTGTTAGACACGCTACAATAGTGTTTATCACACAGTTGATCTGACAAAGTCAGGATGACTGATTATGACTGCTGCGTTTGAGGTGAAGTTCTCATCTATGAGTATGATAGTTTTTCTGTGTCTCGGTGTAATTTAAATGTATCGACTGGCTCTGTGGTGCAGTGGCTCCGATTTCCGGGCCGGACCAAATGTTTGTATGATCTTCAAATACTTACTTCGAAGTTTGAGTGCTTTCTATAATTCTTTTTTTGTAAATTCATACATATTATACATATAATATGTATGAATTTACAAAAAAAGTATAAATGTATTTATATCAGTTGCCTAGTGTCCATAACACAAGCTCTGCTTAGTTTGAGACCAGATGGCGTTGTGTGTTAGATGTCCGATATATTTAATAATCTGTAATCCGTGTGGTGGGTGATTAATTACAGCATGATACTCTATTCATATCCCGAATGTCGTAAAAGTCGGCTAAGGGAGCTAAATACGCGGTACAACATCACTATGAATAGATAGAAAAGTTAAAACCAACTCTATATGACCCTTCTGGCCAGCGTGATAAATTAGATTAAAACTTCCTTTTTAAAGAGAGGACTATTTAACACTACACTACCATACACGCAATTGGCCAGCGTGGCCAATTGCGTGTATGGCCTTAACCCTCTCCTAAGAGGACACCCGAGCCCAGCAGTGGAACATTATGGGTTGTTGATGATGGTAAGTTAGATCTTACAACTGTGTATTAAATGCGTCATGTATTATTGATATGTTGTTATCATAACTGTCTTATGCAAATAATATAACCATATGTTTAAACAGCTGAGATATGGATAAAATGTTAAACTCGTCATGATTTTATTGTTATTAACTATTTATTAATGTAAATCATTTATCATTAATGTCGGGATTCAAGATTCTAAAGGTATTTCAGAAATTTTGTGAGGAATGTTTAATCTTTAGTAGGTCTTAAGTATCATCATCCAAATGAACGGCTTCTTTAAATATACTAGACTAGATATCAGTGTGCTTGGTTTTTAAATATCAAAAATAAAATCACTTTCATAAGCTAATCAAATTCAGGACCTTCAGAAGTCTCTGGGTCCGCTAGGCACGGCCTAAGTCAGGTATCAGAAGACACTGATCGACCTCCATTCTCTATAAACGCAGGCCTGGGGATAATATGTGAGGCCATCTGGCTCCCTAGCAGAAGCAACCCTAGTCAGGATATCGTGAATGAATATCATAATGAGCTCAGGCCCTGGGTAGCAGTGATTTTCTTTCTACTGTATACTTAGATAGATACCGTATAGATATTAGATACCGTGGGAGAGCCACGCTTCGGCATGAATGGGCCGGCTCGACCGGAGTGACACCACGGCCTCACAGAAAACCGGTGTGAAACAGCGCTTACGCTGTGTTTCATCGAGTGAGTGAGGATACCGGAGGCCCATACCCCAATCCAACGCCCCCTATCCCCCTCACCATCCCCCTTCCCCCCAGGCCGCCATAGTGTGGGTCACCATGCTGCATTGTTCTTTTTCGCATTGAGGATGGTGACCACCACTCTTGGATTCTGCTCATGCTTTCCATCAGGCAGGGCAGAGTCATTTTGGCAGCTTAAATATAAAAAAAAAAAAAAAAAAGTTGCACAGCTACCGGAGCCCGTGACGGTGTGAGATTATCAGTGGGCTGGAGTCTGAGAGAATCACCATACCGGTTGTCTAGTAGTGGTATCTGAAGGGATTTTCACACGTAAAAACCCTTTTTTACGTTATACCCTTATAAAAACGTCAAAATTTTTAATACACTCACCCCAGATCTTTGGGAGCGAAGGTCCTATCTACATAGAGTTCGAACAACAACGGGGCCAGTATCTCGTGCATGCCTTGTCTATAGCCCACGTTGGAGTGGGAACGCGCCCAGAAGAACAGCACACGAACCTAGAACATGATGAAATAAGAAAAAAAATACTATTAAAAACAACAAAAATCATAAATTCGTTTGTTAGTAACTAATTCAGAGTACTCACTAGATGTATCTGTTTAAATGACTACAATCAGGCGAAGGTAAAGTTCTTTAGCTCTTCAAAATGTTCAATAAATTCTAGTACATCGCATGCATATGTTTTGATGCACGATATTATAGCGCCCCTTTGTCTCTTTATTGTATATATTTCACATGTTATTTATACACATGTTGTTTATGTTATGAGATTAAATATTTATGTTCATGCCATGTATAAAAGGATGATACGAGAGAAGAGAAGAAATCACAGAAGAGGACAATAGACGATATATCCTTTATAAATGCACACGTTCTATGTACTATATTACTCTACTAGATGTGCCGGCGACTTCATCCGCGTGGAATAGTGACTTTAGGTATCATTTATACAACCTTTAATCACCTTACAACTCCTTTTGCAACAAGCCTATGTCTTTTCTCAGGCTCTAGGCTATCTGTGTTCCAAATTTCATTTAAAATGGTTCAGTACTTTTAGTGTGAAAGCGCGACGGACAGACTGTATGTCTTTGCGATTGTGCGATTATTGTATTTTATTAAAATTGAAATACAACTGAATGCTTTGAGCGTCGCATTTCAATTGGATAACACGAGACAGCTGTATTCACTAGCCAATTTTATTAGTTGTCTCTCTTATAAGGCAGAATAATATCTAGGATAGTACTGGCTTTGTCTTTCCTACATGTAAAATTTACTCTTGCAGTTCTACAATATGTTATATATCAAAAAGGTTTCAATTGATAAAACCTTTTAATAGTGCACTGCGAGATTATCTAAGAAGGTCGTATACCACTATCACTATCCATGCTACGACCAATAGCAGCAAGTATCGATGACTGCACGAATAACGTGTTTGTTTAAGTGACTTAAGCGTTAGCCACGCTACTTCCTACTGAGCTGAATGTTGTGGGTCTACGTGGTTTAAGCGTTAGCCACGCTACTTCCTACTGAGCTGAATGTTGTGGGTATACGTGGTTTAAGCGGTAGCCACGCTACTTCCTACTGAGCTGAATGTTGTGGGTATACGTGGTTTAAGCGTTAGCCACGCTACTTCCTACTGAGCTGAATGTTGTGGGTATACGTGGTTTAAGCGTTAGCCACGCTACTTCCTACTGAGCTGAATGTTGTGGGTATACGTGGTTTAAGCGTTAGCCACGCTACTTCCAACTGAGGTGAATATATAATATTCAGCACAGTAGGAAGTAGCGAAATGTTGCCATAGGGTTCAAACTTTGCATGGAACAACATTTTGTTTGTTCCAGAAATTGATATTATATTCTGGAGGCTTTTCATGTCCGTTTTATGCATGTTTGTAAAGTAAAATGTGGTCTTTTAAAAAAAGCAAAAGCAGGGGACGTTTGTTCCTTTTGTGAGACGCAGACGATGTGCCACGTGTGTCAACTACTAAATAATAATTATTGACCCAACATACCATCATATCATGAACTTCTTTGTCCCTGAAGTAAACCTCTTCGGGGAAAGTTCTGACAACATCCTGTAGTATCAAACTCTTGAGCTCATTATCACAGAAATGTTGTTTCCACACGCTCTGAAATATGGAAATGAATTAATACTTTAATAGAGTGAAAAGTTTGGTAAAGCATGCTCTTTAGTGAAGTGCGCCATTGTGTGACCATAGGCCAAGAGCAGCCACTTTATCCAGTCTGTTTTTTTGTGCTAGCAGTAATTCCTAGCCAATACAAATAAGTCAGTCTATTTTACCTTTAGAGTTTATATATTCTGAGACATTACTGAACTATGACAGATTTTAAGGTGACTCTGGACACTCAGAAGACTGGTGTATACTCACACCAATAGACTCATTCCCCAATAAGCAGTTATCATACATAATTTAATAGCCTACTGCTAGACATAGGTCTTAGAAAGAAGGTTTTGTTACCCATAGCACACTTGCTAGAGATGGGTTTGAGATAAGATTTCTTCCATATTTTCCTGTTTCAGTGTTGTTGTCCTGCTAATTTTGTTTTCTTAGTCGACTCTTACGATAAAATTAGCCATTCTCAAAACTACTTTGGGATTATTCTCCTAGTCTTACCTCTTCGTTCTGTGAGAGCGGATCATCGCCAACGACCGCCCTGGGGTCCATCGACAGCTTTTCTTTCAAGTCATTGTATAAATTACGATGAGACTTTAAGCTGTAATAAATAAGTACATAATGTGCTTCAATTTTTTGTATTAATTTTTTTGGTTTGTAAAATTGTTTGTCTGTTAGGTCAGTTTACGGATGATAATTTTACGTGATATCATCATAAGAAAAGAATGATGAAAAATATGCATCACAAGCCGAACGCTTAGGTCAATCGTGCCTCTCGTCTCGCTTGTTCGAGAGCGCTGAACAAGCGAGACACGCTCGGCTCGGGCGGAACGTGACAACGAGTCATGCTTTTTCGTGCGTGCAGTCAGCGTTCATCGATTTATGAGACATCATTACGTCAAAATTGAGAAGAAAGTAATTCTTGTATAATTCTGAAATATTTCTATGATAGTGATGAATGTATATTTCATATTTTCCGTAAGAGAGCAATCAAGCACCCTATAGTAAGCGGATACCGCTACAGATGGACACCTGTAATTCATGAGTGACAAATGTGTTGCTGAAAGGAAGGAAGTGTTTTGGATTTTGGTACTCTCACTCTTGCAATAAAAGAATTGCTAGCTCACTTTGGTGGGGAGTTGCTGTTGCTCGCCTCCGTAGGATTTACCACCTTTTCCTAGGCCCACCCTACATGTTCCCCCCAGGTGGTGCTAAATGAGCAACAACGCAGAGTGACAGGCGACGGTAAATAGCCTGATAATGGTTTCCACAAGCCAATAGGAATTTAAATCCCTCCAAACAAAGTGGCTATAATCACATTCCATATTCCTTTACATTTCTTAACAGTACCTTGGGAAAATACTGTTAAGAAATGTAAAGGAATATGGAATAAGATTTGTCATGCGATCCGGCTAACCCCCGGCGTTCACCGGTATAAGGCCTGTGAGTGTGAAATTGGCTACCGAAGACACCACTGAAGCGAGTGATCAGGCTTCTGTGGCTGTTGGCGCTACTGGAAACAGGAAAAAAATTAGTCCAACAGGCATACCACCCTGGCCTGTTTATGAGAGTCCGTAGGGCGACCATGAGCAACATCTGAAGCTCCATAGCTTCAGAATGCTGTAATGAAGAACAAGATTAAGGGAATATTACCGCCCTGGCAAAAATTTCTAATACAAAGAAACCCAAAGCGGCAGAAAATAACTGCTTTACCTGAAGATCCCTCAGTAAAAACTTCCATTAGTTTTAGTGGGCTGACCATCGACCTTACCGAGGACAACCAAGCTTCTGGGCCACAAACTCTGTTTTAAAAGCTTAATAATAAATCACCTTCGATTATGTTGTATGGAATCCAGGATGTAAATAAGCTCACAAAGCTACTAGGAACAGCTGTAGACACATCTAAGCAGACATATAAAATTATCAACAAAAATCAACTGGAGATTATCACAACTGATGTTGAGGTGTACAAAAATACCATATCTATTATGCGAGAGAACGGATTGACAGGCCCACACCTTTAATCGTAATAATATGAAATGCTATAAAATTGTTATAAGCAACCTACATCACAGACACACGCATGAGCAACTGTCAATAAGGCCACCGGTGAAATAATAAATGCTAAATATGGTACTGAAAAAAAACATACATCCACATTTTTGTAAACTTGTTATCAGATCCCAATAATAAAGCTTCAAAGGAATTTAAAATAATTTACATCAGTATGTAGTTATATGAGTCTAGAAAAAGATAATCTGTAGTGCAATGCCAAAAGTGCTAACAGTGCCGGCATACGAAAAACTACTGCATGAGATGACCCTTTCGCTGTGTGAAGTGTGACGAAGCACATAAAACATCTGAATTCACAAAAATCGACCGTACCACATCCAGCTAATTATATAATAATAAAGGGTGTGAAGTTTACAAGAGAATTCTGTCCAGAAAAACCATACAGCGATTGCAAATACCGAAAGTCCCTTATCTGGCAAAGATCACTGAGACTACCAGGTACCCAACTGAGATTGCTGTTGAATCCAATAACAAGGAAAAATCAGTCATCAAGCAAAGATATAAAAATACCTGTGCCGAAGTCGTCAAAACAGACGATACAAAAAAATCAACAAGATTCATTCGACTTGATTGAAAACATTTTCATAAAGCAATCAGAAAAACTAATTACTACTAATTAATTTTGTTCAGATCACATCCAGAGAAACACAATTGCAGTATCGGATCGAAACGGCAACATTGACATCACAGCTGTATACTGCCCTCCCAAACATAGACTAACACAAGAGTAATTTAACGAGTTTTTTGAGTTTGGAACTCCGGTTCATTGCTGGTGATGACTGAAATGTTTTGACACTTACACTGGGGTTTTAGGCAAGTAACTACACGAGGCAGAGCTTTGAAATGCAGTGTAGATAAAAACAGTTTGATCACTATCTTGATCCCCGAACCAACACATCGGCCAACTGACCCTAACAGACTCCCAGATGTCCTGGACTTTATCATAATAAAGGGCCTGTCATGCCTTCTCTTGAAAGTTTAATCTAGCCTTGATGGATCGTCCAATCATATTCCTGTGGTACTTAAACTTAGTACTCGGGTACTCAGCCAGGAAAGAGTCCTTAATTATACAACACAAACACTGACTGGGACGCATTTCGCAAATTGTAATATCCAAATAATTAATTGTATATATGGCTCTGAAAACCGAAGATGATGTCGATAGTGCAACAGCAACAAATCTCCGGCATTTGACAACCTGAGGCCTAGAAAAAGTAGTATGTTAGGGTACATTAGGCAACAAATTCTTGAAAAACGGAGGTTTCATGGAATATGGCAAACTCTCAACAGGGCAATCAAGGAACTGAAAACATGTATTGCAAAGCCTCAATGGAGGCTGTCCTCGAATCACTTAGTGCTACAAACGCTCTCAATTATTTCTCGGGTTTGAATAACACAAACAAGCCCTTGAATCCCAAGCCACCTATATGCCTAAATAACAACAAATGGGCAAAGACGAGGCAGGTAAAAGGAAATATATTTGGTGCGCACTTAGCAAAGGTATTCACTTCAAACGAAGCCGATTCACATACTGACGATTCAGATATTGATTACATCCTGAACCAACCGTTTCAAGTCGGATTACCACTTATGTTACCCCAAATGAAATAACGAGAACTATTAAGAGAATGGATGATAAAAAGGCACCTGCTTTCGACCTTATTTACAAAAAATGGCCTTACAAAACCACCAAGAAAAGCTATAATACTTACTACTTTGTTTAATGGTATTCTCAGAACCGGTTACTTCCCGGCTTTGTAGAAGGTTTCAGAGGTAATACTGATTCTTAAATCTGGAAAACCACCACATAAAATAATCTCGCATCAACCTATAACTTTGTTGCCAATAAACTCTAAGGCATTAGAAAAAGTATTGCTAACCAGACTTCTGCATGAAATTAGCGAGAGATTCACTATCCCAGATCTTCAGTTTGGATTTAGAGAGAAATATAGGACTGTAGAGCAGATCCATAGAGTATATAAAACGACTTGACAAGCGCTGGTGCGGAAAGAGTATTTTTCTTCTGCATTTTCCTTGATATCTAGCAGGCTTTTGATATGGTTTGGCATAGGGGGTTATTGTGCAAGATAAAATATCTTCTGCCATATCCCTTCTTTGCCATCATAGAAGCATACTATAAGAGACAAATTTGCCAAATAAAAGACTGCACTCCAAAATAGGATGAAATATCTTATTTTGGATGAAGTTCTTCAAGGCTCCATCCTGGTCCCAGTGTTATACTTCCGGTACACGCCCGATCTTCCTGTAGCAGATCTCCTGTAGGAGTAGCAACATACGCTGAAGAGACAGTTATTTTTGCATGTAGTAATTCTCCTACCGAGGCTTCCTTAATACTACAAAGTGTTCAAAATGACGTTAAAAATGGCTAACCAAATGGAGGATAAAATCATGTGCAAATAAATCAGTCCATATGACTTTCTCCTCACGAAGAGGTAACTGCCACCTGTTTTGATGGGTGGCAATGTGCTCCCCCAAAAATAATTCAGCCAAATATCTGGGAATCCACTTATACCGCAGACTTATATGGAGTAAACACATGGAAAAGAAAAGAGATAAGATGAACCTAAAGTGCCATGGGCTCCACTGGTTATTTGAAGGAACTCCAAGTTATCTCTGAATAATAAGCTCCTTATATATAAGACCATGCTAAAACCCATTTGGTTATATGGCATAAAACTATGAGGTACAGGGTGTGACTCCAGCATTAGCATAATATGACCATGATGCCTGAAGAACTCGGAAGTACAAAACCATCTTAATATGAGGACAGTCAAGGAAGATATAAGATCATCCAGCTTTAAATACAAAGCATGGCTTGCAGGCCATCCGAATAAGCTAGCAATACAACTAACCAATCCGAATTCAATAAAGAGACTGAAAAGGCAGTATTTATATTTACATCACAATCTAATCATGTTGAGTTGTTTTTAAAAAATAAAGTGAATTTACCTTAAATGTTTTGGTTAGTGATTCACATAATGTGGTGACGTCTCCACACCTACATCAGTGTGCCTTCACTAAATGTTTCACAACAATAAGTTAAATCATAGTTTGGTATATTTAAAATTACCTTGAGACAATATCAGCATTCGGTGGTGGTAAAGCATTCAGTAAGATGCTCCAAGCTAAACTCCTCGGACGAGGCAATCTTTGCTGAATAGCTATACTCTTAAGATTGTCTATACTCCAAGTAGGTAGATCCAACCTGCATTTAAATATAATCTTAGTGTCTTATCATCTTAGTGTATTCTATGGTTATCCTGTCCCTTGGCAAAGTTGAAAGTATTTAGTGTTGATTATCTTTCTATGATTGCCGTCCTTATATTTTCTTGTATTGTTGCTCAATATTTTGTTTCGACTCTGTGACTTAGTGTTAAGAGACTTTATATCTATACAGTTCTACTTAAATTTAAATTTCTAGAATATGACTTGGCTAAGTTGTTGATTTTGATCTAATTACATAAAAATATTTGTTAACTTTTATTTATACCAAATAATAGCATAAGAACCAGTTTGAACATTATATCTAAAATAAAGATGAGTTTTCCACCTCAGTGATTCACATTGAATATGGCAAAGCTCTACAATAAAGTATTACAGGCGGAAAGAATAAATACACATTTTGCTATAATCTATTTTACTTTCAAAATCATTTATTGTTGAAATTCACTGATTACAATTAAATTTATGTATGTTAATGACTAATTATTACTCACCTTATAATTTAAATTATAACCATATGTATTTCAAGCACCAGATATTTACAACAGATACATTTAAACAAAGAAAGAAAAAAGTTTTCAGTTTTTATTAGATGCACACTTACTGATAATCTGCCACTTCTTGGTAGCTCTTGGATGGTGAATTCGGAGAGCTATCCGCACTGTTGTTCTCCTACACAAGAATTTTGTCACAATTATTTATTTATTGTGTAGAAAGTATAAAAATAAAAAAGTGTCTTCACTCACCATTTTCAAAATGATAAACAACGTCAATACATTTTTATTTAAAAAATTGAATTAACAATACGTAAAATTTTATTATTAAGTTGATACTTGACAAGGCTTTAATTGTATTAACTTGTTCGTTTATCATGAAAATGTGATTCAATATCATCACAAACCGCAAACCTATCTGAATGTAAATTTGTGACACTGATGACATTGACATCAAGTCTAGGGTGTCCATAAGAGAATTTTATTAGAACCTTGAAAGCTCCGATGCGAACCTTGCTTACATGCGAGCCTTGATTTTAAAGTAGCATAGTTTTATAAAAGTAGTAAATTTATAAAAGAAAATATACTCTATAACCTGTAAATGTGAAATATTGAAGCACATGTTTTATCTAGTTTTTCTGTATGCCAAGTTTTGGCATCAAATTCATATTTATGTTCATCTTTAAAAAACTATCGAATATAAAAATTATTACTGCATTGTGATTGGTTGACTCATAATCAACTTTTAAAATCAACTAATAAAAACCGTGTTTTTAAAGCATGCATCACGCATCGTGTCATTCGTGTTCTTGTAACGCGCTATTTCGGGAGGTTTTTTATTCTCGGTATCGCTTGCGTCGCCTTTTCTGTGAACGCGCCTCTCTCGCTTTAGCTTGCGTTTAAGGCGCACTGCGCGCAATAAAGAATAGCGTAACAAACACAAAGATCTATGAAGTCTGTGGATCTATGGATCTTGCTCTCTTTTATTTAATGAACGTTCTCACTCTAAACTATTTTGTGATTTCATTTGTTAAAAAAGTCTTTTGATATGTTGTGTCTAAATTGATGACCTTAAGTGTGATAAATACGATTACGCCTTCTAACATGGCCTGCAACATATTAACCGTTATTGTGAACCTGAATGCGGCGACATCGCAAGCGCTGGCCTGCCTTAGGTTTCGATGACCCTAAGCGTCAGCGGGAGCCATGATTGCCAACCTGCCGCTTCTATTTGCCAAAGGCAATCCTACAGCGCTGTCGAAAATTTCTGTGAGAGAGTTGGAGAAGTTCATAACGTTTATGGTGACATGTTCCTGGGGACACGATACCGCGAAAGACATCCTTCAACCACCGTGGTGGCCTAAAGACGTACAATTTTCTCACCCATTTGTCAGGCCTGTCGAAATACCCAAGGATTGGGAATTGAGGCTTAAAAATTTAGTAAAGAAATGTTACGAATACCACAAGAGCGCTTTTCTGTTAGTGTTTTCAGCTCAACTCGCCAGGTATCCGCGTAACAGGTTGAGGTATGTCGACAACAAAGACCACACTACATCATTGTATTATAGACCCAACAGTAGACTCCTAGTAACATTTAGAAACGAAAATCTGTATTATGACAAAGTGATCTCTAAGCGTAATAGTGTAGAAGAAATTCCACAAAGGCCTACAGACATATATCTGTGCGACAACTGTGACAGCCACTTTGATGATCTAGATTTATTGAAGGCGCATGAGAGGCTATGTGTTAACACTGATTTGGCAAATGTTGAACCAAGTGGGGGTTTGCCAGAGTTTCTATCTGCTTTAAAGTTACTACCATCAGGAGTAAACCCAGGGGAGTCTTCATCTGTTAATAATGAGAATGATTTAAGGCCTAGAAATTTAAGACCTGCTGCTACTGTTGATCGTGGACCTCCATATCCTTTCTCCTCGCTAGCTTACATGCGAAATATTAAATCTACTGTACAGAGGGACACAACTTATTCTAGAGAAAGAATTGAAAGGTATTGTTGTACTACAAATCCTTGTACCAGTAGTAAACAGTATAACTATAAAGGCAAAAACCAGCAGTTCCCTATTAGGTATAGAAGACCTATAGAGTATTGGCAAAGAAAACATGTTTTTCCAAATCAGAGAAATAAAATTATACTCGATATCAAAGCCCAGTTGCTGTTTTTGAAATGTAGGCCAATCACCGTCAAGGTAGAGAGGATGTCATTAAAACATATAGAGCAATATATTGCTAACCTAAGAAAGGAAACTGAGAAGAAACAACAATGCTTAGTAGATAAGGATATAGTGTTTGTAGAAGGACTGGAGTGTGATCAACCTGCTGAAGTTGAGATGAAAATGTTAGATCCATTGACACGTGTAGATAATGACTGTGAAGTGATAGACCTGTGTTCTGATGATGAGACCCCCAGTGGCAACGAGAATTGTGATCCTCGAGCTGGAGTGACATGTGTAATGCGAGGGGGTGCAGTGCTGCGGCGCACGGCTGCTACTCCACAGGCGCTCCCTGCGGAGCCCTGTGGTGCCAGACAGCGGTCTCTTGCTGCTGCTATACTACAGCCACACCCTGTAATTCTCATAGCGCATACTTTGAACAACTTACAGACTATATCCTTAGATTGAATTCTTGTTATTAATAATTTATCATTAGGTCCATTGCTAATTATTATTTATTATTCCTTCATGATTAAAAAATTTAATGTACAAATTAAGTTTCATTTTGCACATACACACTCAGGCTAAGGGTATACTGGAAGCCATTTTGTTTATAATATATCAATTAGTTGAATTTTGTTGTGAGTTATCACTCTTTTTATAATTACTGACCATGGTTGGTATATCTTCAAAACTTTTGCTCTTTGTCCTTGTGTAATCCATTTTGCAACTCTAACAATCCATTAATTGAAAGGCACAATTACACTTGAGCTATTAATGTACTCCATTGGAAGCCATTTTGTTTAGAGTATGGTAAACTGCATTCAAAATGGCGGACGAAATGTCACACGTCGATTGCCATTTTGAAAAATTGTGAAATTTGCATTTCTACATCATGCGTTATTTGATTGCAAATTGAGTTTACAAATAACTAAATAGAAAATGTTTACAGCATAATAATAACAATTGGCTTATGTATTACGTTTGCGCATTCCGCAAGCATAAACATCTCACAACGCTCATTGCAAAATTATCTTATATCAGCTGTGATGCTCAGCAAAGTTATATATATAAATAAAGGCGATGTGGTTTTGCAAGCAGAACTTGTATACAATATGTTTTGCGTCAATAATACGCATAACATGATGAATATTAAAGTGGAAATTAGGAACAAAGATGTTATTTATTTATGGTAGCTTCGGAGAGAATATTAATTTTAGTGTTGAAAACTTTCGATAGCTTCATTAATCGAAATAATAATAATACGAAGTAATGTCTACGGTATCGTTAAGCTTGATAATAACTGCAATGGAGTCGATTAATCGTTGGTATGCCTTGTAAAATAAATAACGATGTTATCAATTATTGTTATTTGTCATTTATTGCTATGCTGACGATTGCATCAATAATAACTATAGTAGTGCTATCGATGTCATGGTCGAATCGAGATGAAGCTATGAATAAATCGCTTCTGTAAATTATATCGATACCGCACGATTGGCAATATCAACATTAGTGATCGATTCTGCAAAACCGTCTGTACCGATATTTTCGATTGTATCGATAGTTTATTTATACGATTATACGACTGACTGTGATCTATGTAACAATGCTACTCAGTACACGTGTTACGTTTTCACGTGAAAGTAATCGATATCTTTTTGTTACTTTAATCTATGACGTTTTTTTCCTAACTTTTTACCAAATTAATAACTTGGGACACACGTAAACGGCTTGTACTTACTAGCGTTTGTTTGGCACATAGTAGGCTGCGCTAGATGACTCACACAGGCAATAGCAGCGGAGGAAGGCCGGATGTGAATAATACGATATCATAACATGGCGCTTGCGCTCCGCCTACTTTCGACGCGCGTTTGCCTACGCCGGACTAACGCTAATGAGATGGATCCCTCACCAGAATTCTTGAATAAGATTCACACATTATTAATTCATTTTAGTGTACACCCTCGGCAGTATAATGAGCACAATAAAAATGTATTAGCAGTGTAAAATGAAAGTTATTAAGAGCTCGATTGTAAGACTATCGATAGCTCTGCTCATTGTATGTAACATTTTATCGATTTAAAATGTTTATAATATAAAGTTTTTTATCTATTTAAAATTAAGTTCATTTAACCTTTACTAAAATATGCAACTGCGACCAATCTGTATAGTGTAAATTTATTTTTGACCTGATAACGTCTTAAGAACGCCGGCTGCATTCACGAAAAAGCATGACTCATTGTCACGTTCCGCCTGAGCTCTGCGTGCAAGCAAATGCGCTGAGCAAGCGAGAGAGAGAGGCACGATCGACCTAAGCGCGAACGCTTGTGATGCGTATTTTTCATCATTGTTTTCTTACGTTTCACGTAACATTATCGTCCGCTAACCGACTTTATAGAAAACTATTTTTTTTTGTGTTTAAGTCGGGTTTCCAGGAATGTTTGGTCAAATGTTTTCTCATATTCCCTATAATACGTTCATCCATCTAAATGTTATTATTTTAGCAGCAGATGTTTTAAGCTATCTCATATGTTCTTTCACCAGTGTTATTTCCTAACCATAGTTATATAATTTATTGTTATGATTCAATGTGCGGAGTTCACGCTTAATAACTCATTTAATCGTATTTCAGAGTCTTATAGATTCGCCGTTCGGCCATATTTTAATGTGCCTTTTATGCTACACCGTCACTGATCATCACATGATAGCAGAGAACTGTTCATCAACTCTCGGCAACTCATTCGGAACACATTGAATTATCTTTGACATTTTACCCTCGTGAACATTTTTCGGACTTTTCTCTTAAAAAAACCTGGAGAACTCTGAGAAAGTTTTTAAAACTCTTTCTCTGAAAATGACCGAAAATTTTCCACAAGGGTAGTTACTAAGATCGCTACAATTTGTTTCAAGTTGCCAGTTTCAGCATGTTTCGTAAGAATCGTATTGTCCATTGTTAGAAGCCATTAAAGGCTAATCAATTACATAATTACGTTTAACACTACTCTCACATTTTACTTTAATATCATTATATCGCAACTACTCGATTCGAGATTTTCTAAAAACTATACACTGAGAAAGTTAAAGTCGTATAGATTCCTCATTATCAGGTCCGAGAAATCATAGATAAATGACCTTTGTTTCCCTAAGACAGCGGCATGGTCAGACACGGTCAGTATCAGTGGAGCGCCATCAACCATTTTTGGTTATGAAGCCTTTACTGGTATGATTCTGGAAATTAAGAGCTTTAATTGTTAGTAAATCCAGACTTGGCTTGACTTAGTGGCTATGTGCCATTTTGGCCCTTTCGTTCGGAGTTTCTGGTTGTTAAATTCTTTTTCCCCCTGTCCTTTGGTAGTACACTGCTCGAAATAGGGCTCTCTTTACGAAGAAGGTTTTGGCTTATTATACTGCACTGGCCAGACGGGTTAGTACAGAACTTTATTTTTGATTTTCCTTATTTTGGCAGTGTTGTTTGCCTGCAAAGGTTTTGTTTCCTTAATCGGCTCTTACATTACAGAACACAGTAATTATTAACATTCATACATGATTCAAGATGAATATGATGATTGTGACTTGGTATAGCATAATGATCATCATCAGCAGCAGCCTATCGGAGTCCACTGTTGGACATAGGCCTCTGCAATTGCTATAAAGTTAGACAAAGAGAACTAAGTCTCCATCACGGTGGATTCAACTTTGTTCACCTGGGTGATATCTTTCGGGTGAATAAACCAGACCTTTCAGTAGAATTTCCTCATTTTACCTAGTTGATATAATTTGACTTAAGCTGTGGCTTTTGTTCACCTTGGAATTGATTCACCAAGGGCGACTTTATTAGCCTTGTGTAATTTTATCACCCACATAAGGTTTGATTTTAAAAACTTTCAAATTTATTGATATGCAACTAAGCATTTAGATGAGTTTAAGTTTATTATACAATTTGTGGCCATCATTATTTATCATAAGTCCTCTCCGTCTACGATCCACTATTTCGATCCGCTAGTGTTTTGAACAGTACTGTATAGTTTACTGTGATTTGTCTCACTTTTATCCTCTACTAGTGGATTGAAGAGTAAGTAGTTTGGAAAAATCTGAGCTGATGTTATTGTTTGTACAGGAAATCACCGTTTAAGTCTAATTTTTCACCCGGGTGATATC
The DNA here is from genome assembly GCA_003709505.1 of Hyphantria cunea. Lineage (NCBI taxonomy): Eukaryota > Metazoa > Arthropoda > Insecta > Lepidoptera > Erebidae > Hyphantria > Hyphantria cunea. Next base: position 156,662 of record PKRV01001464.1, read on the forward strand.
AAAAAGATGCAGAATAAAAGTATAATAAAGTAGAATAAAAGTCCATTACGTCTGGAAAACTTGAATTTTTTGTTTTTTGAGTATGTAGACACGAGGAGATAAGTCAGTGTAAACTACAAACTTGCGGCTTTCTCGATGATCAGCCGCTATATTTATAACCACCAAAATATATGGCATGTTTTACCAGTAATAAAAAAGGGTCGGTTGCGTCAAACTGATATGAGTAAGAAAAATACATTTAAAATAGTCACTCAAGTAATGATAATAATACTTTGACTGAGAGTTGTTACTTTGCGTTAACTTTCTCAGTGCCATTTTATCAAGGACTCTAAATTCGAATAATTGAGCCGTCGCGGGTCATCTGCCAGATGTGAAATATAGATATTATTTTGTAGAAATAATGAGTATTTATGGATAGCTAGTAAAATTAATAGTAAAATTTACATTATATCATGTAGTAATATGTGGAAAACCTGGATATACGAGTACTCAAGATTTGATCTACTTCTAAATCAGCGTCAAATACAGCTTGCCGACACGTCGTCATGACAAACTGCTTTAGAATTCAATTTAACTTGTATCATAAAAAGAAAGACTGTTCATGCCAATTAGTAAATGTTTGCATATTGTTGCTAAATATATATATATATATATATATATATATAGCACATTTAAACATAGCGATATAATAAAACATTTATGTAACTAATTATAAGTAGTTAATATTTTCTTGAACTAAAATAAAGATTTCAATTGAATAAACTGGTTTATTACATTAAATTAATTAATTCAAATTACATTTCAGTCATAAGCTGTGGCTTTCTTTCTTCTATTATTTCTTCCTGGACTTTGCTGTAACTCCGTATGGATGTTTTATGGTAATCATTTTGACCCGCTACCATTTACCGTCACTTGTCAGTTAATATTATTTTAGGGTGTACAAAGAAGTAGACAAAAATCCGTTTATCCTCTCAACTAAACCTTATGTTTAATATGTAGAGACCCAATATAATATCAAGAATTCGCGGAGAATGTCTGTAGGCACTGCCTCACTAATCTTGTAACCGTTGGATACGGGTCAATGTACACGCCACACACACATTTAGCCTCAGTCCGAGTCACGTAGACCTAACTTTAGCCATTGGGTTTTAATTTATTGTAAAATTTTGAGTACACATAACTTTTAGACATGTCAAGAGGGTTGACCCTTATCTGCAGGGCACAATCTGAATTCTGCGTCCTTCCCCTCAATGTCTAATCATCGTTTTACCACATTGCTCCAGCTAAGGCATTAAAATCCCCCGTAATGCTTCTATGCATAGGAAGTAGGGTGATCTCAAGATGCCTCGCTGAAAATACGGGTTGGTTTTGTGTTCAAGTTCCCTTTGCTCCCGTAGTCGACTTAAGACACTCTGGATGGAAAAGTTATTAAACGAAAATTTAATTTAATTTACAGCGGATTTGATAGAAATGAGACAAATATTCGAGTCGAGACCTCTGAATTGAATTAACAAGGCCAATAAGTCGGTTCTTTTAACCCGACTGGGAAAGAAGGAGGGTTATGTTTTTCGAGTGTATGTATGTTTGTGTTTCTTTGGCGTGCCCTAGAGCCTTAATGGCTTGTCGTATTTTGATGTGACTGGTGCCAACAGATTCGTGTCAAGACATAAAATCATGTCACGTTCTTGATATTATTATCAAGAAACGTGGTAGTAAGTTACTCACTAAGAAAGAAATACCTGCACGACCGTTTCGGTCCGGTCCGGTCCGCCACAACATTACCCCGGACCGGAATGTACAAGCAACTTCTATTAGTAATGTATCTATCAGAACTATGAATGAATTTTCTCTACTGACCTTTTGTTAATATTTAAAGTATTTCCCACATAAATCTGTATTGTTATCTCTAGCTGATATGATAGGTATGTACCCACTAAAAAACATGAATATCGACTGTTTATCGTCTACGCAACTTAGGAAGGCGATAAAAGGAACGAAGGAGCCTATCATATGCGTCTTAGTAATTTTCTTATTGATTCTACACTAAGTACCTATTATGGACAAAAAACTTCAAAGTTTATCTATCTTGTGTATGGCAAACACGTCCGTATTCTCATAATTCGTCCACACAGTGCGGAGCGGCGATGGAAGTTCTATGACAGATGGTCGACTTAACTATAACTTATTTGGCTTAAAGTAAAAGACTCGTTCTATAATTTCTACACGCGAGTGAGAGTCGTTAAACAGAACTGATGGGATCACCATTCTTAGACATATCACTTAAGAGACCAGCTATCAGACCGAGATACTAATCCAATAATGCTGAATAATTTTTGTTTATTTCTGTCTTTCTCTTCTCTACTTATTCTCTTTATACCTCTTCTTAATTTACTTTCTATCCAATATTCTATAAATGTCTAAAGATTAAACACTGAAAGAAAATTTTTAATAAGACTAGGGCATCCAACTGTCACATGTGCCTAGAATACAGAGAAAGAAACACTGTTGCCGTGACGTTGCAGTAACATGCGGCGGAATGTTCTAGAAAAGTTTCAACATTTTCGTGGCACCAGAAATACTTCTTGTCTTCTTGAGAGTGTCAGGTGTCAAATTCATTGGGCTACTAGCTGGCTGACCCACGCAACCTCGTCTGCGTCTCCGATAATCAATAGCGCGATGTTAGCAAGCTTGAACAAATATTACCCTAAAATTTTTACAGTGAGCCAACCTTGAAAGATAGACATGCCGTCGCTTTTTTTGTATTTTTATAGGAAAACATTCTTTTCATACATTGTTTTTATGAAACATCAACCGTTTACGCATTGGGCACAATGGAAGCTCTCAAAAGAAATAATTTTCCCCCATTTTAGCAACACTTTTCGTTGATACGTCGCTCCTTTGGTTAATACGGTAATTATATATAAAATAGTCTTCCACGATAACTGGGCAATCCGATACTGAAATACTTTTTTAAATACCAGTTCTTCCGTCCTTCACTTGTTATAATATTAGAATAGATTCGTTTAGATTAAGAAATTTTTTCGTGTACATTCACGAAATTTCTAGAACCTATGAGATAATCATTGTCGGCTTATCCTCCTTTATATTATCATGGATGCTGTAATTAACGACATGATCCGATCCCAGTTTAGCGATATAACGTGTAAACAAGTCTGAAGAATATAGAAGAAAGTATAAAATTGACTTTAAGTTACCATAACAATATCAAGGTGTTAGCCATGAAATGTGATGCAAAACCTTTTTTAGTTCGCAAAAATATTTCGACTATTTAAACATACCTACCTGTAGGTAGTAATAGGTGTAGGTACTGCAGTACAGGATTAGAAGTTTAAGATTGTGGCGACAGTATCGAAATGGAGGGTGACTCTACTGCCTTGACTAACTCTTAGGTAAACGTAAAATGCAGAGTATTTGTGTGACTTGCCTCATTGATGGCTGTGCACTCATTAAAGCCATCTACATATTGTAATGTTGTGTACAATGCATGCACGTTATGTGGGTCCCCACCACCAACCAGTCAAGTCGAACAAGCTGATATTATCAGTAGGTACCCTCATACATACTATACACCCACTAAGTTGACTATCAGTGGCTATTGATTTTTACGTTGAAAATTGTCGGATACAAAACGGTAAATGTTTCTACTAATGACTGTTAAAGTGTTGAGCCAATTAGGTAATGGTAAAATTGAATTTAAGTTAACGTTATCTATACTAGTTAGTATCTTAAACTTAGCTGCAATTCGTTTGGTTGATAAAGCTAATTTTCCAAACAACAGGTCCGATCTGAAAAGTTATTTAACAAGACACATTACTCGACATGACATAGTAACATTACAGATATTGTTTTCTTTGATTCCAAATGATTTTTTTGTTACTACTTATACAAAGTTCTGTATGGACTTTCGTGTAGTGGAAGGTGGTCAGCATATCAGAGAAATGTGCCGGAACGCTGAAGGCATTCAAATTAATGACATTGAAATTCCTTGGAACATCAGAGAATTGATTCAAGATGGTATCTGCCAGTGAAGGGCTACTACTGAAGCTGACATCATCACTGAATGCCGAAAAATATTCATCAGTGTCACTATTCAGTACGGATGACAGTATAAACTATGGTTAAATTTTCAAAAAAATGTTAATAAATATAATATAAATAGTAATAAATGCAAAATGGTTATAATAAGTGTATAACCTGCATATATTACCAGAATGTTCCCATTCATTTAATCCGTTTGCCGGTTTTATGTTACTTCAATAACCCATTATGTCCCACTGCTGGGCTCGGGTCTCCTCTCAGGAGAGGGTTAAGACCATATATCCCCACACTGGCCAAGTGCGGGTTGGGGACTATGTATGTTACTTACATAGATAATATATTAGTGCTAGAAAAGCTTTTGAATCTAGTGAAATAAAAATAACAGAAGATTGCGACCAACACCAAATCAGAAGTAAAATAAAAAATTAATAAAATTAAAATTCAAAAAAATATTATCTATATATATAAAATTCTCGTGTCACAGTTTTCGTTGCCATACTCCTCCGAAACGGCTTGACCGATTTTGATGAAATTTTTTGTGCTTATCCGGTATCTATGAGAATCGGCCAACATCTATTTTTCATCCCCCCAAATTTTAAGGGTGGACCACCCCTAAATTTTTTTTTTTATTTTTCAGACAAAATTTTTGTTTTAATTTTTTTATGATACAGCATACAAAAATACCTACAACCCTAAATTTTCA
>PKRV01001464.1:161952-297398 GCA_003709505.1 Hyphantria cunea
TATTGTTTAATATTGTTACTGTCGTAATTGTTTAATTAATGATATATAATTTTAAGGAATAAATTATAATAACTTAAAAATAATGTTTGCCTTTTGTTGATTTTATATTCCTCCATCGTTCACAGCGCTCCATGCTTATTTCACGCATATACCACATTTTTACATACATACAATATACACATTCTAACATACATACATACTTACAATAAGCGATTTTTTGTCTACACTAGAAATTGCTAGGAAATTATTTATATGGCAAAACAACGTTTGCCGGGTCAGCTAGTTTTTTATATTTTTTATCATTAATTCCATCACGACGAAGACTTGAAGACTCGAAGACTTAGAATTGAAGACTTGAAATACTTGACATTGGCAGAAATAGCTGATCCGGCTGATTGCCATTCATCAAAAGAAGAAGAAGTTTCTTTCCGCGGGGTGTGTATGGGAGGGTGCGCGCGTGTTTGCGAGTGTGTCAGCCATTTTGTTGTTGTTCCTATAAACGGTTAATGTCGATTTTCACATGCAGCGAAAAACAAAAACATAATACCGAACTACGAAGTAATTGCTAATTTTGTATGGTTGTAGAGATATTTTTTGCGATATTGAAAAAAAGGAAGTCAAAATCATAAAACAAAACGGCAACTTGACATTGTTAAAATTTTATAACGAGAAAAAATTACATTTAGGGAAAATAGGTACAGATAGCTATAATTGAATATTCATATATCTTCGTCAGTAGTAATTCTATGATGAGAGTTGAGTGGGCGACGGCTTTCCTCGTCAGAACCGTAAATAACTTCTTCGTCCGAATCGTTGATCATTGAGAATGCTGGGTTGTCTTTGGTTATTGCCGTCTCTGAAACAACAGATTATAATATTTTTCTGCCTTTTAAATGTATCTGTGAAACAGTAACGTACATCGGGTATTATTTACTCATGAAATACAAATCGAAGAACAGTTAATTTAACAGAACTTTTTTGAAAAAAACTAGGGGATTGGGATAGAAATGGATGAGGTAAAGGTTGAATAAAACTGTTATAGTTGTTACAATTATCTACAAACCATAACATAAGTACATTTAGAATAGTAAGTAATCCAAAAGTTTCTGTCAGTCGACGAAATCAAAAGTCGTGGGATGCAGTGACCACGCCTGAATTGTTTTCTGTAGGTGTATAATTTAGAAATCTAAGTAACTCTCTGCTTAATCATGTGCCAATTATAAGGTCTACACCACATGGAGTTCAGTCGACACCAGAAATTGCACAACTTTTTTTAAAACTTGAAACATGCACTGTTGGTAGCAGATTTAGAAAAAGAACAGGTACCTATTTTGAAGGTATGACGTCTATAATGACTAAATCATTCTCGTCTCCCCGAAGTTCTTTACAAGCCTTACAAGCTTTACAAGTACATTTAGTACATTTAACCTTTTTGGCAGTTTGCCTTTCCATTATGGGCCGCGGAACTAGAACAGAATTGAGCTGCTGAAACTTAAGTCCACAACTACGTACTTACGTGTCCTACACATCGGACTGCTTTTGTGAATCAATCTTGGGCTGTCGCTAAAATCTATAAATGAATATATTTTTTTAGAAGCAATAATCAGACATGGAAATCAAGTGTCTACTTACCACTTTGCTCAATTTCAACACCTATATTTAATCTTTGAATCGACATGAATACAAAATAATAATAGTAATTTTTGTCAGTGTTAGTATATTTTTTCAGTATTTTTTTAATTACGTTGGTAGCACTGAATTTTTTAGATCTGGTTGATTGAATAAAGATGACATTAAAAATATTACATTACAAATTTTTCTTTATTAAATCAATAAAAACCATACATCGAAATTTAAAAATATTTGCTGTTAGTCTAACTGTGTGTTTTTTTTTTCATTTTTATGTGAGTAAATAGTCGAGATCGTTTTATGCTTTTGCAAAGGTCGGTCCCCATTTCATGTCATCCACATTTTTTATCATTAATTCCATCACGACGAAGACTTGAAAACTCGAAGACTTAGAATTGAAGATTTTAAATACTTGACATTGGCAGAAATAGCTGATCCGGCTGGTAGCCATCAAAAGAAGAAGAGTAAATAGTCAAAATAAAGAGGTAAATATAAAGATTATCAAAAAGAAGTCCAAACACAATTTCTGATGGTTTTCTTTCAGCAAAGAAACATTATCTCATTTGCAGAATTGGTGAAGAATTGCGACATGCTACAGCCAATTGGTATGTTAGTAGTTGCTACTAGTTAAGGGTTGGATTATGGTCCTCCGGTATCCTCACTCACTCGGTGAAACACAGCGCAGCCACTGTTTCACACCGGTTTTCTGTGAGGCCGTGGTTTCACTCCGGTCAGGCCAGCACATGCATGCCGAAGCGTGGCTCTCCCACTGGTAAATTACTATCAGCATACGTGTTTCCCTACCCCTATGGTCTGAAAACCACTCTTGGATTCTGCTCATACTTGCCATCAGGTAGAGCACTCATTTCGGAAATTCTTATATAAATAAAGTAATTAATTTTCAGTTGTTTTGCAAAGTGCTCCTAAACAGCGCTCAAGGTAACAAATATTACATTTACTTTTTACCCGACTACGGCGAAGCCCAAAGGAAGGGTATTAGTTTGGCATTCTATGTATGTCCCGCATCTTTATCGCATACTGGGCTACTTTGAACTTGAGGACCACTCCAATGGTTAGCGTTCACGGCTACGAATGTCATTACGGATAGGGCGCACTGGTTTAATGTCTTGGCCATTCATAATTGCGGTATTGTCGAATCGAAGATGTAGCATACGTACGAATAATTTCCCGTACGTCGCCAAGACCAGATGAATTCTTCTATCAGTTTTCGTGCCAAAGTACCGATCAAATTTGTGGGAGCCTAGTTGAATAATTTGGCCAAGGTAAATGTATTCTTGCAGAACCCTGATTATAGCTCCATTCACGGTAACAGGACTCGGGAATACATGCTTGTCATGCACGATTTTTGTCTTTTTGATGTTAATCTGCAGTCCCAGTCGTCTTGAAGAAACGTCCTGACTGTTGAGCATATCTTTCAAATCACGTAGAGATTCCACTAGGATGGTAAACAATTTTGGAGATTTAAGGTCTCTCGGTCTTACCCTTCAATGTAATCAGATTGGTCTTCTGCTCTTATCTTGTGCTTGGAGGGTTATCGTTGGGGCTTCGTAGAAGTTTCTTACTTGGATATATCTCTATTGACCTGGAATTTTTGCACGGATTCTAAAATAACCGAGGTCTCAAAGGTATCTAAAACTTTCTCATAGTCCCTATATGACAGAGGCTGGTTATATACCTATGTCTACTCAATCATTTCCCACAGAGTGCCTCTGTTGTGAATTAGTCTTCATCCAGGACTTAGTTGTCATGGAATTGTCCGAGTATCATTCTAGTCTTAACAAGATCGATGTCAGGAAACTCGTTTGTATCAATGGCGGGTTTGTGAGGTTTATAGGTTAGACAACTTTTCAACATCAGCGATAACAATCCCACCTTGAGTTTTTCATAACCTTGTACTCCCGCTTTTGCATTGAAATCACCCATCACAACCGTGAAAAGTGTTGGAATAACCGTGAAAAGTCTTTGTACACGACTTCAAACTTATCTTCAGAATGTGTGGACGTGGTTGCGTATACTTATATAAACATCGAGAAATATTCATCAACTTAAATATAACATCATTTTTATTATGTTTAAGACGAAGTACGCCATCCTTGACACTACACTGCCAACTTTCTCCACGTTGCTCTTGGGCGAGTTGTGTAATTCGATATTGCCTTGGGAAGGTCGGTCTTCCTTTTAAAAGTAGAGGAGGTGATCTACGGCTAACATCTACATACGGCTGTCTTCAGATTTCAGCTAACCCCCAAATATGCCAATTTATAAAGTTTACCTCAGCTTCCTAATTTGAAAGATCCTTACAATCGTTTCTCTATCCCATAATCGTCACCAAGTTATTCGACAGCGAACTAGAGGAACCGGCATCAGCACGTTGAAGTAGAAGTGGGCCGGTTTCTTGCCTAACCGACGGTCGCTGGAGCCGGAATGTGTTAGAGAGGAGACCGCAATTAGGCAAACAAAATATAGCGTATAGTTGCGGATTGCACAAGACCGGGTTGTTTGGCGAAGAACTTTTATGATACTCCGCCTGTTACGGATACGGAGGTAGGGGCAGCTGTCTTACTAATATGTCTTGACGACTGCTGCCCTCGGGGCAAACTAGATACTTGCCCGTGTGCTGGTTGTAACCCACAAAAAGACCTACCGCTAGCTGTATGGGCGTCCGCATGCAATTCCAATAAATCTGCTCATATTTTGCGTAATCTGGTACACCGCTGACACTTTGGTTACAGCATGAAGGGCTAACTTTAAAAAGGTTCCGTGTGTGGCCACCAGGGATATCTTTTTAGGGGTTAGTCACTGTTGTCGTTGATACTATAGGGCACACCAGTGAGCCACCGTGGCTTTGACCACCCAGAGTAGGGTACATCTCTGATGCCCTCCATCGCCCTTGGTGATGAGTACATTGGCAGAAACATCTCCGAGGAATTCCTACGTGAAAGTGCTCGCTGAAGTATATCGGCGGGCTGTTTTAGAGTTCTAGGTGGTTCGTGGCAATTGGACTTTGCTCAAAGAGGTATATAAATGGCGCGGAGCCGCTTACTATACCACGGCGCACTGCTGTCATCGTCATCACAGGATCTTTTCTTTCTAACCGCCCCAAGTCTTTTCTTCGGCTTCTTCGGGAATTACCTGCACTCGGTTATTCGTAGTGAGTTAAATCTTGCCTGTCTGTGTGAAAATATTTTCTGACTCAAATCACCTCCGGCGAACCGGGATCAGGGATAAGCATTCTAGGGTCTTATGCCTGTCTAAGTGCTATGTCCTGAGTGAATATTACTAAAAATGTTCGTTAAAATTACTATTTTAATTATATTAATAAACTAACTATTAACTATTTTAATTATATTTATAAACGAACTATTGAAACATTATGAGTATCCTCATTCACAAATATACTTCACGAAGCATTTACTCAGTTTTTAAATACTTTTAAATATAAAGTTTTGAGAGAGTATTCGGGACACTGTATAATGCTAAAACATTTTTATTTTGTTAAATTATCGCCCCCTATAATTCGCCGCCCTAGGCTCCAGCCTACTCAACCTTGTAGAAAATTTGCCAGTGCGGTGTATCATAAACTTATCTCTATAGAACAATATTATCATTCTATCACCGTCAAATTTATCATTACACGTTATCTGAGCTAAATACTTACATAATTTTAAAGAAATAAACAAACCATTTTATGACGCGATAACATCTATAAAAAAGTAATATTATTTTAAAAAGAATCAAGAAATATAAAATGCTTTACTCTATAAAGATTATTCTTAAATCAGAAACGATAGGTTATTACTGAATAAAATATAAAATTTTCAAAACTAAAATATGACAGTCTGATGATTGTCTTACCGTGAACAGGGGCGCCCCCAGGTGAGAACAAATAAGCCAGTATGTACATTTTGAAGTTGAACAGCCCCATCATGGCCATGAACGGTGCAGAGGTGTCGTAATGTACCTTCGGTTGGCTCGCCCAGTGATCCTGTAGACCTGCCACTCCCCATCCTTGTATCGACAGCAAAGTCATGATGAAAATCACTGTGGCCACCACTATGGATAAACAACGGAGTCTGATGTCTGTAAAGTTAATAAATAATAAATAAATATTTTGGACATTAACACACAGCGGCAACTAGTTCTAAACTAAGCAGAGTTTGTAATATAGGTATTAAACAACTGATTTAATTAAATATATAGGTACCTACTTTTTCAGTTAATATTATACATAGAAAACACCCAAACTCTGAAACAAATATTTGTAGATTATACAAACATTTGGTCCAACCCGAGAATCGAACCCGGGACCTCAAGCACCGCAGTCGCATACGTCATCACTGCGCAAACAAGGCAGGTAAATAATAGCCATGATGAAAGTAGCCAAGAACCAATAAAATTATGTTTTTCATCTGATGAAATGTGGTTCATAGAATATAAAAATCGTATATATTTTCATATTTAGAGCGAGATTAATAGTTAATTTACAAAAATAAAACTACAAAATACAGCATTCCGCCATGTTAAGTTGAACACCAATCAAAACGAGTTACGTCACTTATGTATAAAGGTCAATTTGTTCGGATATAATCGACGCTCACTTTACTGTTTCTAAGAGCTGTATTTGACACTAATTGGCAAATGGTGAGGTAATGTCTGAGACGAGACGTTACAAACCGACGCCATGACACCACCTAGCATTTAGCGTGTATTTATAAATTAAAATTCAAATTGCAAATTTTATCTACTAAAACTTTATTTTTTGAAGATATACAACTGCTTTGACAATAGAAGATTCTTCCGAACATCATAAAACAGTTTTTCAAAATTAATCATCATGCCTATTGTATATCGTATAGTTTTTTATTTACTCAGTTCGGTTCCGATAGATCACACCCCCAAGAGTCACAGGCCGAGGGAATTTGCCCATTAATGAGTAGTGATAGTCAGAGTAGTTTTCATTACCTAATAGTAACAACATACATAATAATATACACAATAACAACAATAAGAATACTAACTTGTTACCTACGTAGGTAGGAAATGAAAAACTTACCAAAGAATGGCATATTCCTTAAATCGCTGTATGCTTTTATGATCAAAACCATTAAATACAGGAAGTACAGCGAGAGAATACAGAAGAAGAAGCCTTTCACGTACTGAAATAGAAGCAAAAACGAAACGCAATTAAGAACAGCGTTCAACATAACATAGAGGTAGCCTTAATTAATAAATATACTTATTTTTGTTATATACACCTCATATAATACTCAACGAGTTCAAACATTAACATATGTGGTGGTGGTGGTTTTTAATAACTCAAATAAAATTCATTAACTAAACATGTCAATGGTACGGATCGTTTGCACGGGCACTTATAATTAAAATATCTTTAAATATTATAATCCGAATCCGTTGGTAGGAACGTTGTCACTTGTTGACTCTCGTTGCAGTGAAGTGGCTGCAGTTCACGCTAAAGTCGAAGAAGAATCAATGTCTGACCATAAGGATTGTAGAACTTATGATCAGACATTGACCCCTCCTCGACTCAACGATGAGGCTGTCTTGGTGTAGAGTCAGTACCAACTTGTACTAACTCTGACTAATGGAGCACAATCCAAGGTCATCATATTCATTGCAAACGCAGACAATGCAACAATACAGCATGTTGACCCACACTATGGCAGTATATTTGGAAGACTCTGCATCATTGGGCTTTCGGTCTCGCACTCACCAACGAAACATGACAACACAAATGCTATAATTTTAAGTTAGTAAGGTTAACATCATCTTGGAATAACCTACTACCACTACCCTCATTTATGCAAAATGATTCCCACGGGATTGGTTCTGGGAATTCCTGGGAAGTTGAGCTTCAAGTTTTCAAATAACCGCTGAACGAAGATCACATAGTATAAAATCATGAACAATATCTCTAAAATCATCTATTAACAATCAGTTTTATCATGGCAAAGAAATTAACAATTGTATATGTATCAACAGCGTAAATCTTAGTAATGTACAGATTCCTTTTCTCGTCCATGATTCTAGGATAGTTTTTTTATGGAGTAATGGTAAGCGATTACCGCCGCCCATGGACACCCGCAACATGCGGTGCATGATGCGTTCCAAGTGCGTTGCCGGCTTTTGAGGGAGGGAGAGGGAGATGGGGGTAGGAGTGGGGGTATCCATCCTCCGGTATCCTCTCTCACTTGGTAAAACATGGCTCAAGCGTGTTTCGCTATTGTTTTTATATTATTAAGGTACTAATTTTGCCATTTTACATTATTGTTGTAATTTTAATGTATAAAAAAATTTAAAATCTGTTTTTTTAGTGCTACTTATGGTGATTCTTGCCGGTCCGTCTCTACAAGAATGATATTTTGGTACCGAGCAAGTAGAGTCATTAATGTAACGTTTCAAAAGTGCCAAGTGAGTAAGTGAAAGGTAACAACTTGGTAAAAAAGCTATTTGATTTTGATTTTGGATTTACCTAAACAATTCGTTACTCTTACGTAGAGCTATGTGAATTTCAATATCAAATCCAAGTTTGCCACAGATTACTCAGATTACTAATCTGTGAAGTTGGCATAATTGTTCCCCAAACTCTATTTTCATAGTAAGAAAAATACATCCGACAATTTTAACTATGTAAATATATTGTGGTTGTCTGGAAGAAATCGCCGAGAGCGATAAGACCGCCAATTGTTGTATATACTTTGTTGTACCATTTCTTACTATGTATATACAATAAAGACAAATAAATTAAATAAATATAAAAGTCATCAGAATTCTTTCAGATGAAAAGTGGCCTTATGAGTAGGTAATTATTTATAGAATGCAAAAAAATACATTTCTTAAAGTATTAAACAAACACATCTTATAGCTAGTTTAGATCTAAATTAGAATGTACGTGATTAAACTATGAATAGAAAATAATATTTTTTTACAATAAAAACCGACTTCAAGAACTGGACCAAGTTGAAATGGAAAAAAGAATCGTTAAAATTATTTCACCCAGTCATAAGTTCTGAGAGATTGATAACGTCCTCCTTTTTTTGAAATCGGTTAAAAACTATCTCATGTGATAAATATACTAAAAAACACCAAAAAAAAAATAACAGAAATATAATAGGTAATAATAAAAAACACAATTCGGGCAATTTAATTAGAGGATTGCGCTTTGGGACGGAAGAGTAAAGTTTTCTTAAGTTCTAAATCATGAAGATACCTTGAAAGTAAATGGCTTTTGCCGACTTTGTCGATGGCAACAAATCTTTCACTATGGTTAGAAATGGAAGCTTCTCGTAAAATTGAGAGGTTTTCATTTTCATTTCATTTCAATTTTATACTGTTTGTCTATATCGGATACGAGTCTTTCTATCAGGAAGAGAAATATACTATGTAATGATCTTCTTCAGCTGTTTCGTCAAAGCATTTTTTGCAGTTGTGTTTTGTCTGATCTGCTCAGTATAAATGGGTTTTTGGTACAATAATCAAATCATCGATACAAACTTTTAAAAACATTTTTCAAGACTTTTAAGCTCAGGCCCAAATTTATAAATGCCGGAGGCCGTTCATCTGTCCGCCTTATTTTTCTTTATACAGAAGCTGTACTATTTCTCTTTTGTTCACCAGTATACTGACTAAAACTCGCACGCTGCAACATCTCGGAAACCGGTATTTAAGAAACCAGGTACAATATATCCTAGAGAGTAAATCCCTGGCAAAGTACCCCGAGCCAACTATGACTTGTAGATGACCCTTTCTTGTGTGGGAACCACGATGTTCCCATTCTACAACCTTAAGCGTGCGCGCTCCACAGTACGTGCGGCGCAGCGTGAGTATCATGAAATCAGTACCAAACCTATTTTCTCCTAATCACTAACCAAAGTGAATATCGACCTTACAGCTTGTTGTGCTCTTTCAACCTCAATCAAATGTGCCTATCTTGCTGAGCCCCATGAACATATAACATGGATTTCATTTTAAGGATACAAAAACATTAAACTTATAACGGAGGATTATTTCAAGTTGTTATTTAAGACATTGCATTTAATGATTAATGGGACATATTTTATTTTAAACCAAAGTCTATCTTACTAATACATATTGCAATGCGGAAATTACGCTTTCATATTAGGTACTGTAGGATTAATTCACAGCGATAGCTGCGAGCGCAGTAGATGTATATCTCTTTTTCCATTGTGTTGCGTTGCATTGCTTTTATCTCTTTCTTTCGTATTGAATAGAGAGGGATACAGCAACGCTATCTCAGCTGGGGGTATTCATTGCAGCTGCGCATGATTGCTTAGTTTGGTCATACCTTAGTTGGCAGGACGAGACATGTATATTAAAAGGCCTTGATTGCAGGTTTTCGTTTTATTTTAGACTTCAGTTATATTTATGATCAATTTTTATTTGATACTGAACTAAACATAGTGACAGCTGAGATGTGAGATATGGAAAAATGGACTGTGAGCAGATGCTATTAAAGTAAATAATACACCCACATATTTTAGTGAATTTTAGTTTAGTGATGACAACAATAGAATTACTACCATTATTGTTTATTATTTGGGTTGTTGAGGTCTGATGGCAGTCACTCACTGTAAAAAATCGAAGTTCAAACGTATCGCAGTAGATTTAATGCCGATAACAACCTAGTTTGCGCAAGGCTCGGAGACTGAATGATCATCATTCAGTCTCCGAGCCGAGTGTTCAGATATATTTTTTGATTAAATAAAATTGAAATGTCTGATTGTAATTTCAAATAAGCAACTTTTCACTTTATGCATTTGGAAATGTATATGGTACTTATATCAAAAAGTGTTTTTTTTTCAACATTTGTCTGTCTGTTTGTTCTCTGAAACGGCTAAACCGATTTTAGTACAAAACTAAAACCGATGAAATAGTGAACAATATCCGATCGCAATATCAAAAGCAACAAACGGGTGGGTAATACCATGGGGTAGCTTGTATAATATAAGAAACTTACAGGGTAGGTCGGCTTCATCATGTAGTTGTAGGTGGGGTCCAATATTCCGACACACTTCTGCCAGTAGGTGAGGGCAAAAGCCGGCGCCGTTAGCAGGATTATCAGTACATATTTCGTCATGAAAAACCTCAAGAAGTTCCTGTCATTCTGAAATGGAAAAAATATTTACTTGGTATTTTTATTAAAGGAGAACTCCCGCATGATATATATATATATATACGTGTATGCTTGGGGGTGGCCGAGCTCACGGCACGTACACTCAAGTGCTTCTTACAGGTCCACACGTCCACTTCGAACCTGTATCTGCCGACACGGATCAGGCGAAAACCTACTTCTTCACGGAGTGCACCGTGCACCCTGGAAATGCTATAGATTCTTAAGGAGTGCCACATTACCACCTTCCGCGGATCTCCAGTAGCTAAGTGAGAAGGGCATGTCAATTTGGACATTATCACCAGTCGGGTGTAACCTAGCTATATCCCGCGTTTCAAACTACCCCCTTGTCAACTAATCCTTCCTCAACGGTCCTAATATATTCCCATCTAAATCCAACTCCTCGTCCTAGCCGAACCGTGGCGGCGCAAAATCACACCATGGGCCGACACAGCCCTGGGGCATTAAATACCCCCAAAAAGGTGTACCGCACTTGCAAGGACAAGCAAGCTAAAAGTTAACATCTTCTGCCCAGCCACCTAAAAATGTCGGTACTAGGAAATGGTAATTTACCCCAGGAGGGTACCCCTAGTGGAGATTCCCTCACCGAGCCCAGCTCGGACTGTCTCGCGTATTCTGGGGGAGGGAGGCTGGATATCACTTTGTGTACAAAATCAGGCTCAAGCCCGGATTTATCGAGCCTCGCAGAGGCCATAACTTCAAGCAATACGTCCAAAACACAGTGGACTGTAGTCGCTCACAAGCGCCCTCGCCAAAGAGGCCGCAGCAGATCAGCGGCAGGCACAGGTACAGAAACACAAGAACACCATATAAAACAAGGACTGCAAGGACCACCGGAACGTAGACGCCAACCAGCGAGAAGGAAAACCGTGTAGTCCACACAATCATCACAAACTATCACAACCATCGCAGGTGCCGGAACGCAGCGGGAACCTGCTTCGTCGACCTTGAATACAGAGCAGCACCACAGCAGCGGAAAGGCAGCCCAAACCTGCCCCGTCTTCCGAACCTTGAAAAAAGCTATCATGGAGCTACCGACACCACCTACCACCAGCCAGAGGAGAACGAGATGCAGGTTGAGAGGTAATCGCGGCAAGTGCGTGGCTCCCACTGACCCTGAAGAGGAGCAGCCTGGGACTGGAGGCGACCGGACTGACCAAATTTCCTCGAAACGTCTGGGCGACACCCAGTCTCTCAGGAGGGACGCCAAACGCGTGAAAACCGACGCGAGAAGGGCGGACGATGTACTACGTAGACGCGACTCAGGAGCATCTTAGAGTGGCCGTAACAACCGTCTGTAGGCTGTGACTGAATCGGCAGGCCGTTCCGGCTTACGTAACAGGACCAGCTTGCCGCTCTTCCAGCACTCAGGGAAGCGCCCGGACGCCAAACTAGCGTCCAACACTTCCCTGAGGCAGTCCGACATATGGTCGAGGGCTCGGGCCATCATTCGGGCAGGAATCCCGTCCGCCCAGGGGGCGGTGTTCGTCGAATGAATCCGCAGAACAGCCGCCTCTAAAAGATCATCATCATCATCAGCCTATCGCAGTCCACTGCTGGACATAGGCCTCTCCAATTTCACGCCACTTAGTTCGATCTATGGCTTCTCGCATCCAGCTCCTGCCAGCCGTCTTGCGCAAATCGTCGCTCCACCTGGCTTTTGGACGTCCTACACTACGCCTGCCGAGACGCGGTCTCCACTCAAGAACTCGTTTACCCCAACGGTTATCGGTTCTTCGGCAAATGTGGCCAGCCCACTGCCACTTCAGCTTGCTAATCCTGTGGGCTACGTCGATGACCCTGGTTCTTTGTCGGATCACCTCGTTTCTAATGCGATCCCTTAGAGAAACGCCGAGCATATACCTCTCCATTGCACGCTGAGCGACTTTAAACTTATGGACCAGTCGAACCGTAAGTGTCCACGTTTCGGCTCCGTAAGTCATTACGGGTAGGACGCACGCATTGAAGACTTTCGTCTTTAGGCACTGTGGGATCGATGATGAGAAGACCCGACGAAGTTTCCCAAACGCTGCCCAACCCAGCTGGATTCTTCTGTTCACCTCGTCCTCAAAGCTGTTTCTACCTAACTGCAAAGCCTGCCCGAGGTATACATATTTTTGAACAACTTCGAGAACGGCACCGTGTACCGCAACCGGTTCCGGTAGTACATGTTCATTGAACATGACCTTGGTCTTGTCGAAGTTCATCCGTAGGCCGATGCGCACAGACGAGTCAGCCAGGTCGTTCAGCATCTGTTGTAGGTCCTGCAACGTCTCTGCCATGATGACGATGTCATCTGCAAATCGCAAGTGAGAGATGTATTCGCCATTGATGTTGATACCGCGCCTTTTCCAGTGCAGCGTCTTAAACAGGTCCTCCATTGCATTAGTGAATAATTTCGGGGATATAACGTCCCCTTGCCTCACTCCTCGATGCAATGGTATGGGTCTTGTATGCTGATCCTGTACTTGGACGGACATAGTAGCGGCTTTGTAGAGACATCTCAACACTCGGACGTACCGCCAATCTACTTGGCAACGCTGCAGGGACTCCAGAACAGACCAGATCTCAATCGAGTCAAAGGCGTTTTCATAGTCCACAAATGCTAGACACAGGGGCTGATTATACTCTTCGGTCTTCTGTATTATCTGCCGCACTGTGTGGATGTGGTCTATGGTGCCATATCCGCTCCGAAACCCAGCCTGCTCCGGTGGCTGGTATTCGTCGAGTCTTCGCGCAAGACGATTCGTGATGACTCTTGAAAACAGCTTATAGACGTGGCTCAAGAGGGAAATGGGCCGATAGTTCCTCAACATGGTTTTATTTCCCTTTTTGAAGAACAGGACGACCACAACTCTAAAAGACACGACTCTAAAAGATACTGGAGGCCCATCTTCAACCCCTCCCACTATCCCTATCCCCATCCCTCAAAGACCGGCACGCTCTTGTGTTGCCTCTGGTGTTGCGGGTATCCACGGGCGGCGGTAATCGCTTACTAAAATCCTAAATTTAGCTTTTTTTTAAATTTGATGTGCGCAATGTCTTTTTCGCGACTAAGTCGAATCTATTGACACCACTCACATAAAATTACAACAAGCCGTTTGAGCTCTAGGGCGTGCCAAAGAAATATACATACATACACTCGAAAAACATAACCCTCCTTTTTCGCAGTCGGATAAAAAACCGTTTAAAAATGGAGTATATTAAGTAACAGCAGCCCTTCGCGCTTACCTGTCGAAGTCCATGGTACAGCCCCAACCACGACATCATAATCGTCCCAATGAGCATGATCATATTCATGTCACCCATCATTGCTGCGAAGTAGATTCGAGGAAATAGACGCAGCGGATACGTTGGATCTAAAAAAACAGATTGAGATTAAAAAAAAATATTTCATGCATAAAAATTTCTTCTACGACTTCGTTACTGGCAATGTTTGATGATTACATTTTCATCAGGATCTGTTAAACCATTCTGAGATAATAGGTAATATGCATGTCTTTTTTTATTTCTTGATCTGATCGTATACGCCACTATAACATAAAAAAAATATATATAAATAGGCTTGAAATTAGTAAAATTAATTTCCAAAGCGAAATTTTTAAAAATTGACTAAATTTAATTCAAACGTCGCCATTTTGCGCGCGCTTTTGACACAGCCATTGACGTCATTGTCAATTCGTGTTTGTTTACTATTCAGTGTTTCAGTTACTTTATACTTATTTACTGTTTTGATTGCTATAATAATCTTGGAAGAAGATTGTTTTGCTCACAAACATTACTAACACAGTTCGAATTTCTACTCCGATAATTACGATGTAGTGACCATCGACGTCATATTTCGCTTCCAATAATGACTCGTTTTGTAGGTTTGAATTTCCCTCCCTTAATTTTCACTTTTCATTAAATATTTTTTGGGTATATATAATCAGTAAATAAAAAAGTATCTTTTATGTATATCCTAAAGACAAGCAAGAATCTAGAAAAAATATTTGAGACAATTGCCAAAAAATAAAAAAATATTTGGAGGTGGGTCACCCTTAATATAAAAAATAGATGTTGGGCGATTCTCAAACCTACTGCTAGTTGTTTCGGCGGAGTTTGGTAACAAACACCGCTATACGAGAATTTTATTAGGACTGTCCGTTAAAAGATTATATATATTCAAAATTCTAAAGTAACTTTTTTTAAGAAGCAAAAATTTTGACACATAAAATTGGTTTAAGGTGGTAATTAATCTTTGGGAGATCGTTTTTTGTTTTTTTTGAAAGACGGTTCCCATTTCATGTCATCCACTTTTTTTAAATTTTTATCATTGATTTTTCATCAAGACGACGAAAGAAGACTTGAGGACTTAAAGACTTAGAATTGAAGACGTTAAATACTTGACATTGGCAGAAATAGCTGATCCGGCTGGTTGCCATCTCATCAAAAGAAAAAGAAGAATTAATCTTTGTTGAAATAATTGGCCAGGAAAATGGCACACATGATTTAGGGATAAAATTTTTTATTTAGAGTGTTGCTCAATATTAATTAACCATACTTGATTATCGCGATTTAAACGTAACTTTTGGCCACCTAGATATTTTGAATAATTAAATTTAGTGGATTCTAACTCAACTTCTGGAAACAAGTACCGATAAACAGTTTTAAACATTCTTTTACATCTTCATATTGTACTGTTTTAAACTTTAACAATTCAGAAAACAGTTGGAACAAAGCAAAATATCTATAAGCACAAATCGGAAACAATAAATAATGAGATAGGTTCAATATTTATATTCAGTTCACTGTCAGGGTGGCGAAGGTGCGATGCCTGTCGCCCCGTAGAAAAACTGACATTCAGGTTAAACTGGTTGAACTAGTAGCCGACCCCAAATGATCTTGGGAATAATAAAGGCTAGGAATATTATGGTGTACAAACTGTTAGCCATGAGGAGGGACGGCAGTAAAAAGGCGATCCACTTCTGTTCAATAGACCAGTCCGCCATGTGGTATCTTCTTAATGCGTAGAAGAATGAAAACTGAAATTGACCAAAAACACATATTTTAAAGTTTTGAATATTGATAAAACTAAAACACTGCTTTTTTCATTAATACGAGAAATTATAGAATAGCAATTTCTTTATTAATAAGGCGATTTTATATCATGTGTCGTGGGAGACTTTACAAACATGAAACGGACACAAGGAATACCAAAACTCGGAACAAGAATTTGTGGATAATATAAAGCATTATCCCAGGTGAGAATCGAAGTTATAACACTCGTCGCAATAAGAAGTGGCTAGGTGTTCACATTCAAATAGATGGCGCTGTAAACCACAGCGCCATCTATTTTGGGAAGTAGCTTAATAAAATAGCAGTTTCTGTACCTATTCGGATCCCTTTCGAATATGGCAATATAGGAGAAGTCAATAAAGAGCCTGCGATTGGGCATTTGCTATTTTATTGACAGACATTAATATCCCACGAAACTGTCAATTTAATTCGTTAGACTGATATGATATTGAGAAGTAGTTTAACTAAATAGTAGATACTGTACTTTTCTGAACAATCTCAAATGTCAGTAGAATAAAGAACTTGTGTATTCTATTGTTGTATTTTTGACCGGTATTAACCGGGTGACAGTTGTCAGCTTCGATGGATTATTACAACTTCGATGGATTATTACGATATATTACAACTGTCAACTTTCGTTAAAAGTGACATAATTTTGGGACACAGCTTAACTGTGCAGCAGAAACTGTGTCTATTGTCAGTATATAAATAGTTTTATGTGACTAATCAATCAGATTAGACTAAAAAGGGACGATCTCAGGAAGGTCATAAGCGTCCTGATAGGGCATTGTCCTCTAAACAAGCGTCTATTCACTATAGGCGCTATGCGTGGAGACAGAAGGAACACCGCAGCACGTTCTCACAGAGTGTGGCGGATCAACGGGCGGACATCCTCCAATCAACAATACTCCCGGGAGCATCTAGTGACCTGAAAAGGCTGCTGGGCTTCTGGGATGATCTAGGAAGGTTGGAGTAGGAAGATGACAAACTCACGTACAACGGCCTAATCAAGAGATTAAGTGCGGAAATAAGCCAGTAAAACAAACAAACATGACTAATCAATGGTTCTGAGTACTTACCGTCACACAAAATGTCGTTATAACGAATATAAATCTAAACCACAGTTCCAATTGGGTGAAAGCTGGATTATAAGTCTTGAACTGGAACAAAAAAGATTTAAAAGTTGCATTTCAGAGTTATAAGAATATTTAGGACAATTTGAGGCGCTCTAGCCCAGTTGCACTCGGTGATTAGAAACAATCACCGAGGGTAAGCAACGACGGCGTGGTCAGCCTGGATGGGTGACTGCTAGTGGAATGTTATTACGAGCGTCTTCGTGATTCAGAGATCACGTTAAGCAGAGCCGATTGTTATAATAGGATAACAGTCGTGAAGCTTAGTTGGAGGCCATTGGGCGGTTTGAAAACATTCAATGGTAAGGTTACGTAGCCACAACGTTGTCTTGCCAGTCCTCAACCCGCACTTGGCCAGCGTGGGGAAATAAGGCTTTAACCCTCTCCTGAGAGGAGACCCGAGCCCAGCGGTGGGATATTATGTGTTGTTGATGAAGAATATTTAATAGTAATGATTAATTATGCACTACAAAAGTTCCGCGTTTTGGAGAGGGAAGATAATTTACTATATGTTTGTAAGCGGATGGCAAGGTCCTTTCGTGTTTAAGGAAATAATCTAAGAAGTAGATTCGGGAACAATTTTGCGTTTCACCTCTCAATCAATTTTTATTTCAGGTTGAAGGTATAATTGGAGAAAAACTAGAGATTAAAGTCTAAAATACAAATATTTTCGTATACATTTGATACAAAAAAAATTATGGATGAAATTTAAAAATACGCACATAGAATATGATATCCCTAATGAAATATCGTTTATGGAACTCCTGAAGCCCGTAGAAGTTAATATTCAGTACATAGTGCGTGTACTCCAAGAGTCCGAGGTGCATTATTTGAACCTCCTCGCATGTACTCTTTTTACACTTCAAGTGTTGTGTCCTGAAACAGAACGTAATTAATATTTGTTAGTGTTAAGAGCGGTGTGAAGACATAGTTATTCTTAAGCTGCCGTCTACAAGGCTATGTTTGACAAGGCGTTTGACGTATGTTGACATGTAGACAATTTAAAGGTTCTTTCAATTGCTTCGTTCTAGTTATTTTCAAATTATTATTCATCTGCGGAATGGACTGGACCTTTAACTAGAGCGGAGTTTCTCACTTTATATGTAGGTTTGTTTGACTAGTTGATAGAGGGGTTTTTGAGTTTTCTTCCCTTTTCATAGCTGGTGTCCTTTGTAGTTTACATAGCTGCTAAGTCAGTATTTAAGCCACACACGAGAAGAATAGGTACGGTGACACTCTGTACTCTTAATCACCACACGGACCATTCGTCACCACACGACACGGTAAAAAATAAAACAAAATGAAAAATGAAAATTAAAAATCAAATAAACTTGAAGCAAAATTTTTGGGAATATACACAAATTTAACTAAACAAAAACCGACTTCAAGCACTTTACCGAATTGTAATGGAACCACACAGGAAGAACCAGCTTCCAAATAAAAAAAGAATCATCAAAATCGGTTAACCCAATCGAAAATTAACAAACATAAAAAACAGTCGAATCGATAACCTCCTCCTTTTTGAAGTCGGACAAAAATCATAGAGTGTTGAATTTAACGTTGTCTTTAGAAATCGTATAGAATAAATGTTACCTGTTTGGAGCCTCGTTTTCACCCACTATTTCGGTAGTGCTATGGTCAGCCAGTACACCTTCGATTGAAATACTGATTTGGAAGCGTTTGTCGAATATCTCGTCTGTAAATAGAAACCTTTTTATTAGTATATGCAAAGTAACCTATTCTTTTTCGCCAAGTGATAACCATCAATCACATCAAGAGCTTGTAAGAGTCAACTGCTAGATTCAGCTTTAGTCTACGTAATCATGTACTCTTAGTCGATATTGGCCAGTCTTAATGGAAACCAGCCAGAAGAGATATTATAGTGCAAGAGTGTGTTCGCAAATACAGGTGCTTTCTATGTTCCGTCACTTTCACAATCCGTTAGAACGGCTATCCAACCGGGGAATGATCAGGCGCAGTACCAATGACTTTACGTGCTCTCCGAGGCATGGGGATTAAAATCCCAAACTCCGGACTGTTATTTATTCAGAAAAACTCAATAACAATTTTTGGCCCGACCCGTAATTCGAACCGGAGTACTCTTAATCGGAAGTCGCATAAACTGACCGCTAGACCAACAAAATAAGTGGTCTATTATACCACTTTGGACGGACGAGTTGGTATAAGGCTTGTTTCTTCCTTTAGTTTGCAGTTCTGTTACCCTGCGTAGTTTGACTTCTTTTAATTGAATTTTACAACACCCATGGGATGAATAGAGGTGGTCATTATCAACAGCTCTTTAGTCTACGGCTGGACAAAAGCTTTTATTCGAAAGGAGGTTTTGAGCTAGCCACACAGTTTGGTATAAAAGACGGTTTGTTTCTTTTACAGTTGTATTGTTTGCTCACTTATTCGACTATATAACATCTACGGGAGAAGTAGGGGTGATGATGTTCCGTATTCTTAACTCACCCCCACACGTATCCTAGATATCATGTTATTTAAAAATAAGGGCAGTGAGCTAATAGATACACTCACCGTCATCATTATTTGTGAGTATTTCCGCGAAGAGCCACAGTTGCTGGGCTCGGACGCCCATCGCTGGGCTATGCAGATGAAATGGACCCTGGTACATAGTGCTTGAGTTTGTCAAGACACTAGAAGCGGACATTGACGTCGTCATTGTCGGCGGTGGACCTGAAAGTGAATGAAAGCGTTGATTTTGAAAAAAGTGGATTATGTGGGTAATTGTTATTACCCGACTATCAATCAATCAACAACCCATAATGTCCCACTGCTGGGCTCGAGTCTCCTCTCAGGAGAGGGTTAAGGCCATACGTCCCCACGCTGGCCAAGTACGGGTTGGGGACTGGCAAGAATACGTTGTGGCTACGTAAATCTTGCCATTGGATGTTTTTAAGCCGCCCGAAGGCCTCCAACTAAGCTTCATGACTGTTATCGTAGGATAACAACCGGGACCGACTGCTTAACGTGACCACGCAGACGCTCATGGTAACTCGCCACCAGCGGTCACCCATCCAGGTACTGACCGCGCCGTTGTTGCTTGCCCTCGGTATTTGTTTCTAATCATCGAGTGCAACTGGGCTATGAGCTCCGGTCAAACGAAAATAAAGGGAAATATTTGAAAGCCTATATATGTTTGTATTATTCACCTTAATTAACACCTAAACTATTGAATACATCGTCTAAATAACTGATTTTAATGAACCAGGTGTCAATAGATTTGTAATATTGGGCCGGGTAACATAGGCTATATAAATTTTATCTAAAGGTTTTACGTAGAACTGTCATAGATGTCTACACTTTCTTGTTTATAAAAATGCCTCGGTGGCGCAGTGGTAGCGTATGCTACTACTTTTCGTACATCGGTTATTCTATTAGAGATATAAAAACTGTATTAAAAATAACGAAACAGTTTAGTTTTTATTATGCATATACACGTGTGTAGTTAGAGGTCCGGATGTCTTAATAACAGTCGAGTCGGCCCATTCGTGCCGAAGCGTAGCTCTCCCACGGATATGTAGGAAGTTCCGAATCTTGCGTTTAGTATTCATCTTCCTAGCCTATATGATTCTTAATATTATTTGAGGTCGGCAACCTGTTTTACCTGAATCTCAGTTTCTCGCGAGCGACTGACACCAGACATCCGCAACCCAAAGGGCGAACTGAGTTCGAAGGTTGTACTATACTCGTCAGTATATTTTAAGGCAAATAGTATGACTGATTGAACGAGAGTTACTTTCTAATCCAAGTTTCAATAAAGCATTTTTGAGTAGTAAATTAAGTATACTTTTGTGAGCTTTATATTTATTTCACTTTTTGAAATCTTCTGTTTCAGCTAGAGACTTGATACTCGATCAAACAGCAATGGGTTGTTATGCATACACCAAGGTAAACAGTAGCCATTGTAACGTTCACAGTGAGTGAACGAAAACGTATAAGAAAACCTTGAAGAAATGCGCACCATTTGAATTGATCAATGATCCCATGTTTTATTATAACCTAATTTTTAGCCGCGGCTAAAAGACATACATGTCGGAAATCGCGGCA
Organism: Hyphantria cunea; assembly: GCA_003709505.1. Taxonomy (NCBI): domain Eukaryota; kingdom Metazoa; phylum Arthropoda; class Insecta; order Lepidoptera; family Erebidae; genus Hyphantria; species Hyphantria cunea. Next base: position 183,034 of record PKRV01001464.1, read on the forward strand.
AAAAGCAGTCTACGCGTTATTCTGAATTTAAATTCAAAATCATTTATTCAATTAAGACACTCAAGTGACATTTATGAACGTTAAATTGAAGCTACAGATAAAGCTACTGATGTATAATCTATTGTAAAGTCTTATACATTTGATAAATATTAACATGGTAGGATAGTAGTAGTACATATATTGTTACTTTTTATTTTATAAAGTTACTCACTAGTAGTTTTGAAAAACAAATATTTAAATATATAGTTTTTTATGGAATAGAACAGACGTATCGCCTGATGTTAAGCGTTTACCGCCACCCATAGACACTCGCAACACCAGAGGCATTGTTGGCCATTGGGGGGATGGGGTATGGGCCTCCGATATCTTCATTCACTCACAGTGCAGGTACTGTTTCACACCGCTTTTCTGGGAAGCCGTGGTATCACTCCGGTCGGGCCGGCCCATGGATGCATGCCAAAGCGTGTTTCTCCCATAGCATATATATGCATATAGTTCCAAGGTACTTTTGTGACCTGGGCCATTTTGGTAACGTAACAAAAGCTTTAATTTTTAAATAAATGTGGCTTCAGACGGTTAGCGCTGGGTGATCAGCGTCATTTTGAGAATATACTTTCGGGAATAAAATTTCGATTTCTTTAACAGTACCTACTTACATTAAACTACTTAACAACTTCGAAATGTTCGGGTTCTTTAACTTACAATGTTGAATGTACATTAGTATCTTCAAGATTTGTTTAATTTTTTAACATTTTCTTATGTTTATCTATAATTTTTATATTATATGCTTACAAAAAACTATTTTTCATTAAATGATGGATGTAGGTAGGTAAGTAATGTAGGATGTGGAATGGATAGGATTTAGATATAGGATTGGAATGTTGTCATAGCTCATTACAAAGGGTGATGTCAAACACATATAACACGCCATAAATGCTCGCTCGTTTTTTATTATGATTTTTATTTACATTCCGCTATTAGGTATTTAAAAATATATATTTTTAAACAATGCTAACTAGTATCAAACTAAGCAGAGCTTGTACTAAAGCAAGATTGACTGGTAGAGTACTTATATGCTTTTGTTTGTAAAACACGTATATTGTACACAGAAAATACCCAAACTCCGAAAGAAATATAATTGCAGATCATTCAAAATGGGAATCGTACCCGAGACCTCAAGCAGCAGTCGCATATGCTACCACTGCGCTACCGAGGAAATCGGTTATTTTTATGATACAATGGTTAATTGTAATTATCACTAGCATGTGCGGAAAATTTACCATCTAATGTCTATAAGAATATCAGTAACTCATTTATGACCAGTAATAACAGCAACATCATTATTTCAACTGAAAGACGTCATAAAAGATGAAGATAACGATCTCCCCCATAAAAGCATATGTGTTTACAATCACAAACAATGCTGGTGATTGTTGGGAGTATCCGACACTAATAGATAAAAAGAATAAATGTCACCCTAAAAGTTTCATGTCTGCTTTAGACGATTATTTCGATAGCCAGGACAAAAAATCGTACGTACCCAACTATTTTCCTGTTTAATATCCTATACCTATACTCATCTACCAAACGTAAGTCCAAAAATGTTTATTATTTTATTCCTAAAATTCCTAGAATGTGAATCATTGACCTCTTATACAAGAGATTTAATGCAAAAATAGTAGTAAAAAAATTTAAATCTTTTAATATAATTTCACAATTTTAAAATAAATTACCTGCAAGCCCTATAAAGACTCCCAATCCAAATAATGCGAAAAACGCAATAAATACCATCACGAACTCCCCTTTGTGCATTGAATATATCCTCATTGGAGCCGATCTGCAAAAAAAAAACAATTGCATTGGCAGAACACAGCTGTGTCAATGACTGTCTATGAACAATAGACACGCAATAAAAAATAATATAAAAAAAGCAATTACCTTTCACAGCGATCATGATGATATGCCGGAGCGATATATTTATTAAATTCGCTGAACAAATCACTGAATTGCGTCAGTGTATTACGAATTTTGTAATTCCAGCCGCCCGTAGGCAAGTGATACGAATATCCCACATTTGCGGTATCCATTTTCTTTTATTATTAGAAACAAATACTATGAAACAAAAGAATCTGCGAGATTTAAAATTATTACACAAAACAATAACAGTCTAATATAAAAAATCGTTACTATAACTATTGTTTGTCCTACATTTGGCTATGGCTTGTTTACAATCAAATTATTGATTTTCCCGCGGGGCTGCCATTGCGAATGACAGAGAGGGAAAATCAGTGAAAGCTGTATAAAATAGGTGTGACTAAACATAAAAATAGTAATATGTAGATAAAAATGTGTATAGTTTTCATATGAGTAAACTAAATATATTACTATTCAAGTAAAGTTTAGTTCAATTAATTGGCTTAAATTCAAAGTTGGTAGTTTTTATCATCTGTCATTATCATTATGTGTCAACAGATTATTCTTAAAGATGTACGAACACTTGAAAATATATTTTATGTATTTTAAGAATCTGATTACTTATTTAACACCCAATGAATTAATTTAACTATAAAAGAAACTTCTAGAAATCTTATTAAATATCCGCGCGTGGTAGCTCCACCTAGCGAAGAACATTGAAAACTATTTTGATTAGAATGTGGCTAAATTTTAAATTTAAAGTGACCTATAACTATTAGAGCCGAACCAATACACTATTTTTATACTCCTCTTACTTTTCACGTTATTTTATCTATAATTGCCACTGAAAACTTAATGACACAGGATATGATGCGCTCTTGAGTGTAGCCTTCCCGTGACTGGTAGTCAGTGCGTAGATTTATGTCCTAAAGGGTCATGATATATTGTCCTAGATTCAGCATTCTGCCTGGGTAGCTGAGAACTGCGCAATTGCATCTGTATCGAACACGTATTAATTGGGACGGTCCTGCACCGGATTGAGGTTGTTGGCCCCGATGTCAGATCTGTGGCCTAATTTACCTGTGAACTAAGGTCCCTGTATGGGTACGTCTGACGAGAACCCCAGGTATTTAAGTCAAGCTACGTAATATTGTATCCCGTACCTATTAATATACATGCGCCAAAAACACCTTAAGTTTTTCAAACGAAAAGTCGCTAAGACAAGACAAAGTATATTTTTTTCATAAACGATTTGAAGTCGTTTCTCACGCAGTAGATAAACACAGAATAGCAAGAGTCTGTTGCGTCTAATATTTAGCTAAATCGATCCATCAGGTAGTTGTGCCGATCTACAATCATGCAATTTTATCAAATATCAAGACGGTGTAGATTCGAATTCCGCTCATTACAATTTTTTATTTCAATTTCCCTCCTTGTAAGATGCACAAGGGAATTCTCTTCACGCTTTGATATCGTACGACGTGTGTCAATAAATAGAGGATTGTTTATGAAAATCACCAACACGCGGATTTATCAGTAAAATTATAAATGAACTGCCAAAAACATCATTTTAACAGATTTAAGAGATAAGAGACTATCTAGCTGTACAACGATACTAACAAAGCCTTGGCAGGTAATCTCACTTGAAAACAATGAAGCAAGACTTATTACTTATTTTATGTTTATTGTCTTGGCTCCGTCTTGACTGCTACGCCAGAACGGTTTGGTTTCCATCCAAGACAAAAAAGGTTCGAAGAGCAAAATGTTTTGTTCAATTTGGGTGTAATTTATCTACAATTATTTTAAAATACTAGAATATAGTGGATGCATTTTGGCAGAAATTTTCTTTTATTTCTTTGACCAGTAAAATTTGAACTGTCAAATTCGTCACGTCACACTATGATATCAAAGTGTGAAGCTAATTCCTTAATACTCCGTGTAAGGAGAGACATTTTAATACAAACATTGTAATGAACGGAATTCGAATCTATACTGCATATTATTATCTTGATATTTAAACTATCTTGATGATTTAGACGGGGTAAAATATATATTGGAGAGATACTTATGGTTTAAGTACTATTTAATAATTACATAATTATAGCTTTCTGCACTCTTAAAAAAACTGTATTTTAAGTATCCACATTTGATTTATCTAAGAAATATTGACAATGTGACAATGACCTACAGATTTATGTTAATTTATATACTGTGTGCGAGACGAGCTAAATTACTTTCTATATTTAGATCAATGTCCGTTTTGTTAGTATTTCAAGCGCTGAAGAGATTAAAGTGAGAGGGTGAACACCCTTCGTCTTTTCCAGTGACAAGTGACGCGACATAAAAAGATAACAACCGCCCTTATCTCGAACTATTTAAAAAAAACCTACTGTATAGGCAATAAACCATCTTTTGAAGAGAAATTGTTGTATTATGCAGATGATTAAATGGAAGTACATTCTTTGTCTACGGATTGGCCACGAAAGTAGATGATATTTGTAATCCTCAGTGTTTAGATTTAAAAGAAATGCAGGACGCTTTTTATTACCCGAATACGGCGAAGCCAAAAGGTGGGGTAATAGTTTTGGCAGTCTGTGTATGTTTGTTTGTTGCACCGTAGCGAATGAAATGACAATAGATTCGTAATAATGACCCGAGTGACATCTATTATTATTTCTAGTGCTTGTGTTTTGTTGTTGCTCACGATGAACTCTAAAACTATATAACCGATTTTCACTTTTTTACCGACTTCAAAATAGGAGAAGGTTCTCAATTCGACTGTATTTTTTTATGTTTGTAACCTCTGAACTTAGGACTGGGTGAACTGGTTTGGATGATTCTTTTTTTTATTAGAAAGCTTCTCGTGTGGTACCTTTTTCAATTTAGTCTGGTTTTTAAAGTCGGTTTTTTGGTAAAATTTTCGTTTATTGTATTGTTTCAAGCGTGTGTTTTGCTGGCTTGCCTGACATAAATAAAATAAATAAATAAATATTTCGGACATCTAACACACAACGCCATCTAGTCCCAAACTAAGCGGAGCTTGTATTATGGGTACTAGACAACTGATATGAATACATAAATACTTTTTTTTTGTAAATACATACATATTATACATAGAAAACATCCAAACTCCGAAACAAATATTTATTGATCATACAAACATTTGGTCCGACCCGGGATTCGAACCCGAGACCTCATGAACAGCAGTCGCGTACGCTACCACTGCGCCACCGAGGCAGTTAAACATAGAATAATTAACATTACATTTAGACCAATAAGAGCCGAGAAAGATTGAAAAAAAGACGGAGACGAAGTCGCGTGGGTCAGTTAATAGGCTATATAAATTTTATGAAAGCATTTACGTAGTCACGTTATGGCTTTTTTATTTTTTAACCCAAGACGCAAAAAGAAGGGTGTTATAAGTTTGATGTCGATGTCTGTGTGTATGTGTTTGTATCTGTCTGTGGCATCGTAGCTATCAAACTGATGGACCGATTTCGATGGGGTACTTTTCATTTGAAAGCCAGTCCTTGCGTTGGTTATCGGTCCAGTAGTGTAAGAGTATCAGCTATTTTCCAATATGATGTAAGTCATTTTTGGCGTATGATTAATAGATTATCAAGCATATAATCTATTAATCATACACCATTTACCAATTGTAGAGGGTTTTGATTTTTTTTAAATTTTAGCTTGTTGTAGAGAAAGATCAACTATGAATGTCGTAATAGGTTTAACAAGTAGAATACAGTATCGTTATGGTACACGACGAATATTTTGCGTGACCTACATTTGAGGTCCCCAGTTAAAATAGCTCTAAAAGTGAAAATTAGGTCACCTAGTATAGGTACGTGACCTAAAATTATTCAGCGATTCCTTTATTCTTATGACGCATATTTGATTGCACGAATAATGTGGCGGTTTAAGCGGCCATTGTGCCGCTTCTTACTGCGTTCAGCATTGTGGGTTTTAATCCCCATGTGGAACAAAATTTTATTATTGTTGTCATTAATTTGTTCTTCTTTTTTATGGAATTGGGGGCAAACGAGTTGGCGTATTGCCTGATGGTAAGGGATTACCGCTGCCCATGGACACCAACAACACCAGAGGCGTCACAAGTATTCTAAGTCTGGGTGTTCTTTGTGTTTATAACATGTATGTTTTGTAATCTCACACGACGAGATGAAAAATCCATAGATATAGTTTTGTGTACGTTGACGCCTTTTGAGGCCTCTAATCACCTCATTGACTCCGCCAAAGGCCACGAAATAAATGCCGATCATCGATTATGTACCACTCGAGCCACCTATCCCGAAGAGTCCCGATAATCGCTTACTATCAGGCCAGCATGACATAGTAGACCAAAACGTTCCTTTTAAGCAGAAGCCTATGTTCAGCAATAGATTGTTAAAGGATGTTGATGATCTACTCAATATCGAAGTACTAAATACAGTAACTATACATTCACATACTAACTTACTACTCTTGCATGTCTAACTCAGAACTAATATACAAACAAAATAAACAAATCTTCAGTCTGGAGTACGGGACAACGCCCACTTTGATGACGTAAGGACCCAGTTGTAACCGCAGTGCACAGTTAGGCCCTCTCCTCTTTGTATTTGGAGCCAAAATAATGCAGGTATTATTTCAAGTACTAAGGTTTTTGATTAAAACACTGATGTCGTATATCATTTATTTATTCAACATAAAGCTTCACATGCAAACACTTATTGTATAATAAACTTTTAGACAAATACTTACAACAAATAAAATTCTCTTAATTCGAGTTATTTTAGATAATAAATAGGAACAATTTATATAAATAGGTATAGTCAGCAACAAATATATTTCCACAATCGTGAACGCAACATCCAAAACCATTTGAATGTTTTTAGGAGTGACATTCTTATTTAACCGACTTCAATTCGGTTCGCAATTCAACTGTTTTTTTATGTTTATTACCTCGGAAATTTAGACTGAGTGAACAGATTTCGATGATTCTTTTTTGTTTGCAAGCTGGTGCTTTTCGTGTGGTCCCATTTTAATTTGGTTCAGTTGTTGAAGTATGTTAATTTTTTTTTAAAATTTAGTTTTTTATAATAAATTAAAAACTTAGATTTTTAGGTAACGTGACCAACGTTGAAAAATAAAGAAACTAAAACCGTTCGCACTGTCAAGTATGAGAGGAAAGACGGCAAAGGGCTAGAGAGCGCTCCCTTCAACCAATATTAGTCTGGCTTTTTAATAATAACACCGCGAATCTCGATCAGTTCTTAGAGGAAGAACTTGTACAGTCGGTGAACTATGAAAGAGCATCATCTTTTCCAATAGGCGACAAATATGGACACATCCACAAGCAGATCAAAATTACTTGCAACTCAACATGAATCTCAGCCCCAAATACCTTTCAAGTCCATCTGTATTAAACTATGATTATTCATTGAAACAGTTTGGCCATACTTGAATAAATTGCTTGACGTCGATTTTCTGTGAGACTGAGGAATCACTCCGATTGAGACAGCTATAACTATTTTTAGCATAGCCGTTTGATTCAAACGTGCAAAACTACTAAAATTTATCAGATTTTTGTTGCTGACTGTACTTTGTACGTACAAGCTACAAAAAAGGAATGTATTGAATAATTAATTATCTTTAGAAGTTGTAAAATACAACCAACTCAAGGATATTTATTTTAGACTTGTCGAAATTATATGTAAAACTAGGCAATTACCTATATTAGGGCCTGCTTCAATAGTTCCTGATAATTTTCAGTTATTTATCTATTACTATTTATTGTTAAATCAAAATCCGTAGATCTTGCATATAAGTTTAAAGTGATCTAGCACGAAACTCTTCAGCAAGAGGTCAAACGGCTTTTAGTAATGTAATTTATTAGGGACCGTTTATGTACAAACAAATACATTGCAGATATATTATACTATATATGTATGAGTTCTGGAGGCTCATAAAAGGATAACAAGTGTTGATAGTATAATTCAGATTGGATTCATTGCAATTTAAACCTAATTAATATCAATTTTAGGTTTCAATTCATAAGAGCGATAGGTTTAGGTGCTTTTTAATTCATAACATTTCAACGTCTCTTAATTTCGTATGAACAATAATAGTTAATGCTTAAAATGTACTTTAACATACACTTTTGTATTAACACACTAATAATCTATATTTTTCACTTATAACAGCGTGATTACAATTTATTTGACACGTATTTGATTGATAGAAGGAACACGGCCAGCGTGTCTATTTAATATTGGTTCAACTTTCGAAATCATTTTATTTTCTTTGCATTTACCTCTTATTTTGTGCGCAATTCACATGCCTACTAAAATATACATCTAAAAATTACATTTTACCATTAGTTTTTTACAATGGCAACATCAAATTTCCATTTCATATAGAAGAATATTAAACGTTTAAATGGCAACACCTAAGACTTTGGAATTTAAAACACAGTAAGTACAATTACTTCATCTATTTGTGACAGTATTTTAAAAATTTAAATATATAATTGCTTATAAATTGCTATTGAGCATATATATATATTTATGTGATAGTGAAACTCTTTAAAATATTTGCCCTAAAAAAATATATTTGTCTGTTTACACTGTTTTATAGCTAACTAACATTCGCGTCAAGAAAACGTAGGCGCATCAATCAAGTTCCGGCTGTTGACCAATCAAGTTCTAAAAATTGGTTTGTGCAAAAGCTTGATAATTAATTGGTACGTCACTATTTTCTTAATGCGTTTATATTCGGTAAACCCCTGAGAGATACTTAAGAAATTAGTTAAATGTTACATTTACTGCATTTATTTATTTTGGATGAAGATAATTTTATTATTTTTTTAAGCTGCGAAAACATACAAATCTTTAATAAATATGAAAAGATTGAAATTTTTTTTTTTATTGCGATTGCGCATTTGCAAATGAGAGGTTGCTTTACATCTGTATAAAGGAGTCCTGTCGGATCCCAAACTAGTACAGCATCCTCGAAGTACAGTATATTCCCAGTAGTTCTATAATGCAAGTTTACACGTTGCACGTGAAACTAATCAAATAGTAAGAAAACGGTTTTGTCGCATTCGTTCCATGTAATTTTATTTTCTTTTAAGGGACCGTCTCCACGGACGAGAGAATAGCGACGGATTTGCTCTTCTATCGTCGGGCAATCTCCTCAAACGATCATACCTTTAGCTTATCTTTCGCGACGCGTGACGAAATCGCCAAAGGTATAGAATACATGGTAAGGCCATGGAGAAGATTTCTAGTTGACATTATTTGTTTTTTCGGGATACATGCTAAAGGGGGTCATCGTAGATGGAATAAATAGATGGGTAAAATCGTAGATTTTAAGGTGTAATATTTCATGTGAAACTGGCTACATGGAACTACTGGAAATAAATCTGAAATACAGGTAATAGAATAAAATAGTATACTACTTTGTGATTTAATAAATAATTATCGGTTTTTTGACAAAACAATCTAAAATTTATCTTATATTAGGTACCACGAAGCCTTGTATTTGGCGACTAGTTCGCTTCTTAGGTTTCAACAATATTAAACTAACTATAAAATAACTAATAATATAAAATACAGTTTGAAATAATTTTACTAAAGCAACTAAAAATTAATGCCTGGCAATATTTAATTACCATTGTTTTTTCAGTGTTGACAGTAGTTAAAAACAACATGACTGTGATGAACTATGATAGTCTGTGGTTCTTTTAGTCTCCAATACATCAGAATGGCAGCAAGAAATCTGGAAAGTAATGTTCTTTTATCACTTACTTACAAATATCATTCACATTGATGCTAGTGGCCAGGTATTGACCGTCGAGTCGAATTAAAAACTGGAACACACTACTTGAATGAATGATTTTGAGACCTTTAAGCGAGGCGTGAAAAAGCATTTCTCTACGCCGCCATAGTGTGGGACGCAACACACGATCGCAGTGAGTATGATGTGTGTGATGAGAATATGAATGAATATGATCCAACAATGGGGTTGTTGGATTCTATTCGAACTTTCCACCAGGCGAGTAGAGTCACTTCGGCAGATGGCAAAAAAAAAATTTTTACGAAGTTAATTGTATCCAATTCAGGTTCTGAATAAGTTACCATTTTTCACATATTCAGATCCCGCCGTACCCACCTAACGCCGACACTTCAGTATCGTTATAGACTGCTAGCCTAGTTTTGGCTTGAAGGTTTGGAGGAAGACTCATGTTTCCACTAATTATGCGACTTAATCTCACATAACCAAATACATTTACCCACCTAGATTGCCATTGTCTACATGGTGATTTCAACTTATCAATAGGATAGTTGACACCTTAGTCACATCAGTTACTTTTTATCATCTGTCAAAACGATTACTTTACCTGAAAAATGTACTAAATACAAACTTATGACGTCACTGTTTTATACTACTTAATTGAACAATATATTTCAATGATTATTTGATTAAAACTTATAACAGAAACAACAACCCATAATGTCCCACTGCTGGGCTCGGGTCTCCTCTCAGGAGAGGGTTAAGGCCATACGTCCCCACGCTGGCCAAGTGCGGGTTGGGGACTGGCGAGAATACGTTGTGGCTACGTAAATCTTGCCGTTGGACGTTTTTAAGCCGCCCGAAGGCCTCCAACTAAGCTTCACGACTGTTATCGTATGATAACAACCGGGACCGACTGCTTAACGTGACCTCCGAATCACGGAGACGCTCATGGTAACATGCCAGCAGCGGTCACCCATCCAGGTACTGACCGCGCCATCGTTGCTTACCCTCGATGATTGTTTCTAATCACCGAGTGCAACTGGGCTATGAGCGACACTTTTTTTTGTTTTTTTTTATAACAGAAATGAAAAGCTGTAACAATTATATTTTCCGAGATGTTCTGTAATATTCGTTTTAATGAAGGAAATACCGGTGTTTATTTACGATACAGTCTACGATAGAGTAATAAATATAGATAATACATACATTATACAGTGGTATTAGTGTCCGGTAATGGTGTCGGGATAGCCGTGGCATTGTCAGCTACTGTCGTGACGCCAGCTGCTGTCGTGACGTCACTGCTGGTGACGTTAGAAGGCGTCACGGTAGTAGCTGGCGGAGGTACTGTTGTGTTTGAATTTTCTATAAAGAAAAGGTTACTTAAATAGGAGCTGATGAAGTTAGAAATGATGCACAAATTTTCTTGAATTATAGTCGCCGAACACCAAAGTGATTTATTAAAATGGATCCAGCAATTATTTTGATGCCATAGGGGATAAATATGTAGAAGGCCCACCTGATAGAAAGTGATTACCGTTGTCCATGAAGGCCTGTCATTCAGAAGCCACAAGCGCGTTACGAATTAGCGATTACGCTCGTTTCTTGCAAGTCGTATAGTCTAGAAATACTGCCGACGACAATTTTATCCAAACTTTTCTTTTATTTGTAGCTATGTTGCTCTCTTCTTTGCTCCCTTAGCAGTTTCTTATGACACCCACGGGATGAATAGAGGTGGTGAAGCTTTGTATTCTTTATGCCTCAACACACAGTTCAGACATATATAGACTTCATCTTGGGACTGATCTTTTTTTGTGCCTCAGCGTTATGGGGGGAAGGAAAGAAAAGTTCTGGTTTTTTTATAAGATATCTCCGACATTAGGGAAGTATCGAATTTACGTAGTGAGCTGTTTTTCAGTACTAACATCCTATATCCAAGAATGGTTTGAACCCACAACACTCGACGAAGTAGAAAGGGGCGTGGCTATCGCCTAGATACTATGCCGTTTGTGCAGACAGTTTAGGGTGACTATAAATGTCACATACCTTTGACAAAGTCCTGGAACCACCTGGTGATGCCAGGAGCATATTTCTTGATCCAGTCGATTCTGAAGATCGCCGTATCCACAAGTTTTTGTAGCACTTGAGACATCGGTATTAACTTCTGTTTGTGTTTGATAGCGAAGGATTTTAACTGTTAAGAATAAATGAAAGGAATACATGAAAAGTTTATTATTTAGATTTAGATGTACTAGTATTACGCCGGTTTCATACGGAAGTCTTTGATAATCTCGTATTTTTTCTATTATAATATGCGTGTTCATATTACACATATAAGAGAGGTCTGCCGTCGGTTACTATAATACAGATTATGCTCATTTTGAGATAAGACAACAGTGGGTAGAGAATGAGGTAATTATTACTATCCTTAGGAAATTATATTTCTTTTACATACTTTGTTTTGTAGATGTTAAAGACTGAAGAAATGCATTATTGCATGTTTAGTTAAGGTTTTATTCAAAGATTCCGACCTTTTAGCGATCAAATGAGGGTTTGCGAGTTCACATTAAATAAAATAGCTCCCCAGCTTCGAGTTACAAACTAGTTTTGCCAGTTTATTCCGAAATTATTTCCACTTCGAAGAAAGCTAGAGGGTACGTGTTACTCATTGAACTTTATGTAAACAGTTGAACTGAAGTTGTAAATACATTCTCGATGTGAAGGATCTAATCTTGGGGATCAGTCCGGCCGATACTATCTCACTGCGTTACTACGCTACGATATGTTGTAGAATATCAAAATCAAAACGTTTTACTGGCATAGCAAAAATTACAAAGTAAATCTTGTAATATGGAAGCCAACAAGTTCATTTTCTTAATTTAAAATATATACTTTCTTTCACAAAAATAGCATCAAAAACGATTTAAAAAGAAATACGTGTGGATGTGTGTGTTTGTGTGTGTGTGTGTGTGTGTGTGTGTGTGTGTGTGTGTGTATGTGTGTGCGTGTGTGTGTGTGTGTGTATGTGTTTGTGTATGTGTTTGTGTGTGTATGTGTTTGTGTATGTGTTTGTGTGTGTATGTGTTTGTGTGTGTATGAGTGGGTGTAAGGGTATGCTTACGTCGTATGTAATTCAATAAGGCGAATCATCGGTGACTCTGCTGGATGTTTCTACAAAATCATTTGAATAACGTTTTGCGACAGCTACATTTATAACAAGAGCAGTAGTTAGCCTCTCACCTTGGTGAGTTCATCATCGGTGGTGATGAGTCCGAAGGCCCCGCTGACAACGGCGGGGAACATGAAGGCGTCCATGTCGCTGAACGTGTGGTGCAGCTCGTCGAAATGCGCAATCAGGAAGTCCTGAGCTACGCGAGTTCCCAGCGGAGCCTCTACTGTCCACGCAGCCACCGCGTACTGCTTCGGGATCTCTGAGATACTCTTCTCCAGCAACCTGACAACAATATGTCAAGTGTCACTCCCAAAACATCGGCAGACTTTAACACTCCACTGCTGAATATAGACCTGCCCTTAAAACAGAGTCCCTATTCATAGTAGAAGCTGCCAAAATGACTCAGCCTGATGGACAGCATAAGCAGAATCAGAAGTGGTCACCAACCTCATTGCGAACGAGGAAATGCAGTGGGTACATAGTGGGCCAGTGAGATGCTCTTCATGCCTTTTTTTTTAGCGTGTGGAAATCCCCACGGGCTGTCACTCCACCGGGGTTTGCGGCGGGGCGGTGTCGGAATCGAACCGACTAATACCACACGGTATGCCACTCTGCGCCTGAGACGGAAGGGATCCGGCATCCGCTTTCTTACGCCATCCGGACCCCTCCCAGACCGTCCTTTTCCATGCCTAGCTTAACGGACCCAGACTCATAGTTATTAGGAAATACATGCGCTGCTCAGAGGAGTTGGTTTAGGGTTTGTTCTCTTTGCAGTAACACAGAACTAGTAGTTTGTTCTCTTAGTCGGTTCTTACGACACTCGAGGGATGAATAAGGGTGGTGACACTCCGTGTTCTTAATCCGTCACCACACGGATAACTCCACCATATTTATATGGGTAGCAAGTTTTTGTTTTAAATTATTTTAATTTTAAGTTCAATTTTTGTTTGAGATGTTACTTTCCATTTGTAAGTAATACCTTCACTTGTTAATTATATGATTTTTTTAATTTATATTTTCAGCAGACAATGTCGTGAGAGAGAGCCCTGGTACCAATAACACAAGTTAAATCTGAACATGGGTGCCAGAGTTCAACTCCACTTTTGCTCCGAATATTTGTCGTTTTATTTTTGTATGTATACCTCTTTACTATCTGGTTTTAAATAAATTATCATATCTTATTTTTAAAAATTTACAGTGAAGAGATATTATGTGGCCTGACTGTACCTGGCTAATGCTTAAAATCAGATTGTCATTACTGTCAGATAGGTACAAGACAAACTTGACATTAGTGCTAATTCTGTTATTAGCACTACTAAACTAAAACTCACAAAAATTTGTTACGTAATGAAAAACTATGCTCTAAGTTGAGTAATTTAACTAACTGGTTATTTCAAAGTAAATTTAATTTTTTTCATAAATAAACCAGCGTGTCTCTGAACAACTTTTATTTCCTGATGAATTGTATATAGTGAAGGCTAAGATTAGAAATATCAAAAATTAGACTGTAAGCAAATGAAATTAACGTGTACAATCTAACAAAAAAATTTAGTGAAATTTAATTTAGTGATATTAAATTGTTAAAATATTGTTATTTCTATAGCTTACCACTGTATAAGAGATTCATCCTTAACACTGGGCAGGTTATTGATGATGAGGCTCTTGACAGTGGGGTCCGTGGAATTGACGAACACCTTCCAAAGGAACTCGAACTCGGAGCGTCCGCCGTGTCTTAACGCCATGTTGTACACTAGAGAGCGGAGGTAGCTTGGGATTCTATAATAAAGATATATTTTATCGTATTTTTCTTCATATGCATATGCTCGTGCTGTGTTTAAGGTCTCGGGTTCGATTTCTCGGTCGGACAAATATATGTTTCGGAGTTTAGGTGTCTCCTATGTATAATATATATTTATTTACAAAGAAAAAAAAGTGTATATGTATTTATATCTGTTGTCTACTACTCATAATACAGCCTCTGCTGCTTTGGGGCTAGATGGCGTTGTGTGTTAGAAAAAAAAAACAAAAAAAAGTTGGACAAACTAGGTTAGTAGCCAACAACTGGACAGACTTTTTAGGGCTCCAACTACTCATAACTGTGGTGTATGCTTCTGTTCAGTGGCCTCACTCGGCTACTCGTTCATGCACTCACTCACTCGCTCACTCATATATACAGACGTACAGTCTCTCACACACCACTCAGTATTTCGAGAGCCGCCGACGACAGTAGACGTGTGTGCAAGTTTACGCATTGTGTATCCCCGAAGGGAGGATGCTGAAGTAACAATTGTCGTAGTTATTGGTATGGTTACTCTCCGAGCCACGAAGGGATCTTGTTAAGATTGGTCAGCCATCCATATATTGACCTGTCGAGGGTTGCTAACTTTGTAATCTGTTACCACTTAGCCACCAGCTCCTTGCAAAATCAGCCAAACGAATTATTCGATTGTATATATTTCTAGGTAAGAACATACCCGATTCATTTCAGTCAGTATTTTTAATATTTTCTACATATGACACAACGCCATCTAGTTCCAAACTGAACAGAGCTTGTACTATAGGTACTAGACAATAGATATAAATACATAAATACTTTGTTTTTGTAAATACATACATATTATACATACAAATCATCCAAACTACGAAAAAAATATTTACAGATGATACAAATATTTGGTCCAACCTGTTGTCTGACCGAATCGAACCCGAGACCTCGAATACAGCAATCGCAAGCAGTCAATAAGTACTTACGGGTTATTGTTAACATCGGCTTGTTGTGTCCAGTTGTCGAACTGTTCCCTGGCCCACTTGAGGCAGCGTGGCGACTCCACGTAACACTCCCACATCACCAGGTTCTCTATGAGGAAGGCATCGTTGTCGTCTTTGGGCTTGTCCAGGCCATAGTTCACGACCTCCAGCTGTTTTGCTAAGA
Organism: Hyphantria cunea; assembly: GCA_003709505.1. Lineage (NCBI taxonomy): Eukaryota > Metazoa > Arthropoda > Insecta > Lepidoptera > Erebidae > Hyphantria > Hyphantria cunea. The sequence continues at coordinate 198,846 of PKRV01001464.1, forward strand.
TTATCTTCATGTAGTCCTGTGAAATAATAACATAATTATCAGACGACGAAAAATAAAATGAGACATAAACCAATGAGTTTTAGAGAAAAATCAACCTAAATTTTATATTTATATATCGATATTTGTTCTATCGACAGATTTGAATCGTAACTCATTACTATTAGCTTACTTTCTTACAGACATTCAAATACAATTAGGTCGACTTTCGCGTAAATATTAGAGTATTATCTGCCGCAGTATCCAAAAAAAATAAATTTTAAAAAATATTTGTTTTAAGTTATTTATTTATTTATTTTTATAGAATAGTGGGCAAACGAGCAGACGTATCGCCTGATGGCAAGCGACTACCGCCGCCCGTGGGCGCCCGCAACACCAGAGGCGTCACAGGTGCGATGCTGACCTTTGGGGGATGGGAGGGCGGAGGGTGGAGGAAAGTGTGAAGATCTCCCAAAGGCCGGCAACGCACTTGTGACGACTCTGTGTCTCCCTCTGTATAGTGTGCAAATAAAGAGTTTGATATATAAAAAAGTACCTGGAAATATAAATATCCAGACGAAGACTTCAAGTTGTGCCTGAGGAAAGCCATATTGTTGAGGAGCTGATCCCACACCATTTTGGAGTTCTCTCCATGCCTGACGCAGGTCGTGAGCCCTAGGGCGTAGCTGTAGTTGAGCTGGGCCACCTTGGCGAGGTTGAAGGCGTCGTCGATGAGCTGTGACTTGGTGATCGGAGACCTGATGTGACCGGACTGGAGGGCTTCGCTCAGAAGCCGCCAGTTGGTTTGGTCGTAGTTCACGCGATAATATCCTGGGGAATTTCAAAGTTGTAAATAAGATAGTCAATTCAAGAACTATTTCTTCTTCTATGTTCATTTGAATCGTTGGAGACTCGAGCTAGCTCGGCTGGAGTAATAACATGGTCTCACAGGAAAATGGTTTTGAGCGTTTTTGTTCCTGTTATTATCAAAATACCTATAATTCTCAAAAAACAGCAAAATATTTGTGATTTTAGCTTAAGATAGTAGCAAATGTTAATGGATGATGGTTCCCCGCACTTTTTAGGACACAAGAGATTTTTTTTAAGCTGTGACAATACCTAATAACAGATATATTATACTATTAGCAGAGGTCTTTCACATAACCAGCGTTCATTTAACCGGCCTTCACAGTCCATGTGATGACAGATAAAGAATACTTAGTGTTATCTTCCCTATTCATGAGGGTCGTAAGAGCTGACTATGGGACCAAACTGTGCAGGGCAACATCACTGCAAAGAGTGGCCAGCGTGGTGTAACGAGTCAAAATCTTCTACGTAAGGGCTCATGTCGAGTAGTAGGCTATTTAAAGCTATTGATGCTTTGTGTCCTCACCGATAGCTCCAACGTTGACATAGAAGGCTTGTGTGGCGGTGATGTTAACGTTGATGACGGCGAGGCGTGTCCTCAGCCAGGCCTGCGGAGCGCTGGTCCAGGGCCCCGACGAGTCCACAACGGCGTAGCTGAGAGGGATGTGCCACAGCTGGTCCACCATCTTCTGGTACGGCTCCGTAGCTGTCGTGAACAGGCGCTGCAATTTACAAAACGAAAAAAAAATACTTCAAAAATTGGACCATATTGAAATGGGGCCACACGGGAAGGTTTAAAAAAAAAGACATTAAAATCGGTTAACCCCTACTAAAGTCGTATTAAGAATTCAGCTATCTTAGTCAAAATGCAACAGTTTCTGGTCGAATCTCTTTCTATAATCGCTAATGTACATCCATTCCTTAGTACTATTGGGTTGAGATATCTCCAATCCCATACATTTATTAGCTGTTCCGAAACCTCTCTATCGGTAGCCGCACACGTCTAACGCTAGACCAGGGGATGCTAAAGAGAAGTTGCTACCTGTTCAAATTCAATTTTCCCATTTTCATAATTCCTGTTGACGTTGACCACAGGGTAGCCGGCTTGCTTCGTCCAGGTCTTCATGAAGTCCACCACAGACAGGTCTTTTAGAGCTGGATCTGATTTCGTCGCTTTCGACATGGACTCCCATAGGTCTGTTTCTTCGGCGTTTAAATACTTCCTAACAAAGAAAATAAAGATTGTGTTAGTGGATTTCCACTTTACATACATGAGCCTGCGAAAGTGGCTCTACTCTGCCTGATGGAAAGCATGAGTAGAATAAAAGAGAAGTGGTCGCCATACTCATTGCGAATGTAGACAATACAACAATGCATCATGGTTACTCACACTATGCATCTGGTCTTGCACTCACCGACGAAACAGGAATGCTGTTATTTTTTTTATGGGTCTAATCCCGTCCACACGCCCACCACTGAAACTCCTGTGCACCAGGATTCACGAACACACGGGAAGTCCCAGGAAAAAAATAAATTGTCTTGGAACCCGCAACGAAATTAATCGAAAGAAGAAAAAACTGGAGGTGTTGGTTGTTATTTTAGTTATTGTAATGTAACATCTGACATGCATCAGAAGTCTTACTCTAGCACCATATACTCTCTTTGGTCAAACTAAATATATCAAAGTTCCCTGGCTTTCTGTAACACTTTTTCATCCCTTTTCATGAAATCACTTACATACTGTAAGAAGTCTGTCACACGTTAACATTAGATTGATTTGACTCACCAATCATTCAAGTAAATGACCAGTCCTTTATGGAACATCTCTTCGCTTATGGTGTGGTTCAACATCCTGATTAAATTGGCGCCCTTGGTGTATGAGATTTCGTCGAACTTTTGCGATATCTCCGAGGCATCTTGCACCTGTCGTGAAACGGGTGATGTGTTCTTCAAAGCGTCTGAACGGAGCAAATCCATTTTGTCCCGGGAAAAAGATTCGAACATATCCCATTCTGGAGCAATCTGTAAATAAGAATAATCATCAATCATCATCATCAACAACCCATAATATCCCATTGCTGGGCTCGGGTCTCCTCTCAGGAGAGGGTTGAGGCCATACGTCCCCACGCTGGCCAAGTGCGGGTTGGGGACTGGCAAGACAACGTTGTGGCTACGTAATAATAAGAAGATATATAATAATAAGATAAATAAGAATAATGATATGCATTATAAATGGGAATTTGATAGCGTGTTTCGTTTTTATGCTGTAACTAGTCAAGGAATCATGATGAAATCTTATAGTATAAGATATATTCGCTTCTTCAGTTCACTTAGATTTTTTAAGGTACTAAATGGATTTCAATGCACTTTTCCGCAACAGATAGAATGATTCAAGGGGTAGGTTTGAATGTTCAATAAATACATTTATAATAGAGGAACACCGAGCATTAAAAGACTGAAATCTTCGAGTCTAGAAAGATTTAAGCGAACAGACAGCGGTAGTACTTTATTTTTAAAGATGCTTTAGGCGATTAAAATCAGTGTTTTTTTAATATGTTTATAATAAAATATGTGAAAACGAAGTTGGAGAAGTCGTTGCTTCCAAGCCGGCTGGCCTTTCGGAAGTGGAAAGCTTTTATGGCAGTTTGATCCCGAAAATGAGGATCCTAGAGCCACATTAACATGCTGCTACACCGAAGATCCTCCAGAAGTCAGCGTTGAATAATTGAGATCTCTTAGACAGCTGAAAAATGGAAAAGCCCTTAGAGAGATCAGCGTTACTACAGAGCTGGTGAAAGCTGGAGGTAAACACGTACACGATAACCATTGGGACAAACAGGTTCTTAAGTGGAGACCGCGTTTTGGCAAACGTAGTGTAGGACGTAAACAGGCCAGATGGAGCTGGATATGGGAAGTCGAGGATCGAACTAAGTGGCGTGCAAATGGAGAGGCTTATGTCCAGCAGTGGACTGCGATAGGCTGATGAAGATGGTGTAAAAATGAGTTGTTTTGTGTACGCTGATAAAACTACAAAGTAAAATTTTGCCAGAATTAAAAAAGGCTACCAAGACGGTTTAATATTATTTTTACAATCACACTATGACATACCGGAGTGTGGCATGGTATGGCTAGATTTTTGTAATGAATGAAGTTGGTATTTATTCCGTACCCGGTCGACGCCGACGTACTCGATGTATGTGGCGAAGCCCTCGTTGAGCCAGAGGTCGGTCCACCAGCGCATGGTGACGAGGTTGCCGAACCACTGGTGCGCGAGCTCGTGCGCCACATCGATGGCCACGTTCTGCTTGTCGCGCGGCACGCTTTCCACGGCGTCGAACAACAGGGTCGTCTCCCTACAGAAGGGAAGGGTTTCTTCTCTTCATAAATAAATAACAATTCGGACATCTTAGACTCAACGCCATCTAGTCCCAAGCTAAGCAGATGGGTACTAGACAACTGATATAAATACATATATAGTTTTTTGTAAATACATACATATTATACGTATAAATCACCCAAACTACGAAACAAATATTTGCAGATCATACAACATTTGGTCCGACCGAATCGCATGTGCTACCACTGCGCAACACAGGCGAACTTTGCTCGATATGTTTTTTTGGTAAATTTGGTGCTGGCAGACGGGCGCTCCTATGGGTCCCCACCTCTTGGAGCTCGACCTCGCTAAGCACAGGTAGTTACATATTCCAAGACCTTGGCGTAACTAGCAAGTTGGTTAATATTAGTTGCGTACGATACATTCAACATCTCACACGTCATGTGACGACTGCCTTTAGTGTAGCGTGTTCTGATTGGTCAAATGAAATAGAACACACGAGAAAATAATTATATCCATGAAGTTTAACCAAGAGAAACCTTTCACGGTAAGGGCTTTTATCAGTCGTTTCAAATGTCTGTATAATATTTTTTTTATTATGATTTTTATTTCCCAGTCAGTCAGTTGCCAGAACTAAAATTTAATCCTACATTCTTTTAAACCACAAAATTTATGTTGTACATTTACAACATCCGCCGGTAAGGCCGCGGGGCGAAGCTAGTCTAAAAAACAAATACTTCTTATATGATCAGCTATCTGCTAGTGAAAGTCCCGTAGAAATCGGTCCACCTGTTCCGGAGATTATTCGGGACAAACAGGCGGACAGATAAAATTGGTTTTTGAAATTGATGAGAAAAGCTGTTAATTTTTAATTACTAGCAAGCAGACACTTAAATTTTATATATTTAATAGATAAGTTTTAATCAATTAAAAAGTCAGTTAGTCAGTCAAAAAGTTTAATCAATAAATCAATCATTTTCTAAACATCGCGATCAGGCCATAATAAAACCAAGTCACGCGTGTGTTTATTTAAGAATTCAATGTTCCTTATTACCTAATGATATTAATAATTACATATACATAAAGATAGCAGATGCTTTATCTACATTAAAATACCTATTAACGGTTACAAGTTGCGCCACCATATTGTTACTCAATGCTATATTTAAAAAAGTCATTAAGAAGCTTAACCGCGTGGTTATCAGATTTAGAAAATGGAGTGTCACCATCTGTATTCATCCCATGGGTATCGTAAATACAATAAATGCCGGGTGGGTGTCGTAAGAGCTGATCAAGGAAACAAACTACGCAAGACAACAAAACTATAAATAGAGGGAAAACTTGACACAAACACAATACCAACTAGCCCGCCATCTCGGTATAGTAGGTCAAATACTGAACGGGTGGACTTTTACTTCTCGTGGGTATAAAATTGATAATGACTCAAATATAAAAAATAATAACGATAACTCAACGACGACCAATAATAAGCCAACTGGAACTGGAAACGAGAAGAAGAGACAAGAGAGGAACAGTAGAGGACTGTTCAAAAACACAGATAAACGCTCGTCTACCGAGGATATGGTATCTGGAACGCCTATATCGGTGGGGCTGCCAGAAATCGATCTGACTGCTCGGAGCCAAAGAACATTGAAACGCACGCGTTCCAAGTCCACCGCGGATGGCGCGGGCGGTAGTTCTGAGCGAGGATGGATGCACTGGAGCTGATGGAAACGGAGGTAGACAGCTGGAAACGCGGAAGCTTCAATGATTACGAGAATGTTATCTCTCAGGAGATGTAGCCTCTAGATGTAGATGTAGGATTCCACCTTTTGTAAGGCGGAATCCTATAGACGGGCTTGGGCGAACGGTGAATTTCAAGTGGAGGAATGGTGGTGGTGGAGGTGGCGAATTTCATAATTAATGTGGCCACCAAGACCGTCAATCTTAAGGATTCCTTTGGATTGGATTTCTTCCGCAGTGGCGGGGGTCGTAGAGATCCTAATTGAGGAATCGGCTCGCCTGCAGTCGACCAATGACCGCTTAACGGGGCAGGTGCCTGAACTTAGCGCTCAGTTCGGCCAGGGCTAGTCTCGCCGGTAATTTCGGGACGGCAGGGATTAGTCTGCGCCTAGCCTAGAAGGGAGGGAGGAGGGAGGAAGGGAGCTCGTGAACTCGAGTTCCCTGGGACTGAAGGCGTAAAGTCGGCGGACACGTTTGCCGATAAGCTGAGGAAATATTTGCAGCTACGGATGGTGTCGAGGTCGCCAGGCCTACGAAGTAAGCTGAGCTGCGCATCTCGGGCCTGAACGACTAAGTGACTGGATGGATGACCGGGACGGCTCCGTAGCAGTCGTCAGCTCCGCGACGGCTCATTCCCCGCCCTTGTCGCTAAGAGACAAGGGCAATGAGTATGCTGCCGCCAAGTGAAGGGGGATCACCGTATACAGTGTATACTTCTCCCCCAACCGGAGTTTAAGCGACTTCGAGGTCTTACTCAACAAGCTGGAGACCGCGATACGGCGATTAGCGTCTGGGCACGTCCTTGTGCTGGGGATTTCAACGTAAAATCCATTGCGTGGGGTTCCTAGGGACGGACTCTCCAGCCCAGCTTCCTGCAGGAAGTGATAGAGGGCCTTTACCCGCAGCAGGCACAGCACACATCCCAGTCAATGGCCTACTCGAGCAGCAGAGACGACGGGGAGAGGACGATGTTCCACCCGTTAGAGAATCAGAGGTAAGGGCGGGTGTTCTGCGGATCCGTTCCAAGAACTCCGTCCCAGGGCCGGGCGGGATATCAGCCCGAGTGATGGACCGAGCCCTCGACCAATGTCCGACCGCCGCAGGGAGGTGTTGGACGCGTCTGGCGTCCGTACGCTTCCTTGAGTGCTGGAAGAGCGGGCAGCTGTTCCTGTTGAGGAAACCGGGACGGCCTACCGATTCGGTAGCGGCCTATAGGCCCGTCATGTTGCTGGTACTCTCTGCCCGCACCGTCCGGCACATCAGCGAGGTGGACCCCGACATGTCGAACGCCCAATACGGGTTCCGAGAGAGGCGTTCGACGGTCGATGCAGTGATGCGCCTGATGGACGTGACCGAAGAGGCAGCTGGACATCGCCAACGCATTCAATAGAATGCCATTTAGCTGCATCAAGAAAGTATGGCGGCTAGCTGAGAAATGGGAAATGTATGCATAGTCAGGATGGGTTTTCCTCGCCATTCACTTAAGTAGCTGCGAGAGGGCGACGTAAGCGTGTACCATACATAACCTTATTAGAGATTTTGTCAGTAGAAGGTGCCAGCGACAGTATGAGCAGGCGCTGAGAGGGGTCTTAATGTCGTAATAATAGCGGCTCCCAGATCCCTCACTTCTCAGGCGCAGAGTCCCACAGCATTTGCTTTTAATCAGCCCGATTCCGACAAACTACCTCGCCGCAAACCCCAGTAGGGTGACGGCCGTGGATGGGCAGTTCCACTCGTAAAAAAGGTTTTATTTCAAGTTTTCTCCTCTTTTCAGCGAAGTCATCCTCCATAGTTTGCTTCCTTAGTTGTTTCTTACGATACCCATGGGACGAACAAAAACGGCAAATCAGGTGCTTTACAGGTTAATATAGATCTAATCAGCTATAATAAGCCACTTTGTAGGTTGAAATGCCTTTCAAGTCACTTTTCCAACCACGGGAAAAGATCCATGGAGCTGCCGTTCCTTTCACAATTAGGGAGAAGTGACGGTTTCAGGTCCAGTGATCTCAATCACAAGATAAAAGGTAACGAAAGAATTAGCTAAAACCTGTCATCAGTGAGGACTTAGTATCACACGATTCCAGCTTGCCCTTTAGTGGCGACTTTGCCAACATGACTTTGTTACGGTTAAAGATTTTACAAAAATATCTTACCTAAAAGTAACCAGACCCCAATTCTCCATAGCACCACTGGAAAAATCGGGAATAGCAATAAGATCCATTTTATCCAATTCGTAGGGTAGTCCGAAAACTTCTTCGTAGAAAGTTAGCAGTTTCGGTGTGATGTTCAAGGCATAATTGGCCTTGGAGAGGAGCTCTGGTCTGGTCCACACCTTGACTGGTATCGTGACGTTGGCTTTGCTGGTGTAGCTGGTTTCCAAGAACTTGAAGTCGGATATGACGTAAGCAACAAGGTAAGTCGACATGCTCACTGAGCGATCGAAGTGGGTCCATTGCCAGCCTGGTGAATCGGGGCTGCAAACAATAGGAAAAATTGTTTCAATGTAGTAATATGTATTGAATTGAAGCATAGTTTCTATGAAGGGATAAATTTATCGTCGTGAAGTGTCTATGATAAAATAATACTGATACACCTTACACAATGCTTCATATCTCAAATCAGTGTTGTTAATTACATAACATATTATTTTAGATAAATTATATCGGATACTAAACAAATGACTGCCCAACATACAATTATGTCGATGGTCAAATGTATGGTACAAATATGATACAGTAAAAATTTTAACATCCACAGTTCTTTCTAGTCTACTGCATGACATAGGGCTCCTGCACACCATGCCGGCAGTACCGCCAGACAGCCCGCTGGCATCGTGTGCAGTTGCTTTGCCACTGGCGATGCCGTGCCGACCACCCGCTGGTATAACCGCCGGGTTATTAAAACTGAAAAGATACTTCGCGGCCTCTGGCGTTCTAGCATAGTTTGTAGAAACCCTACAACCGCACCGCAACAACTGGTCCTGTGCTGTACTGTCCGCAACCAACGGATACCCACTAACTTCACATGGCCGTCGGCCGCTAATGCTCCGTACCAGCGTGTATTATTTGATACCAGTGTGAAATTTATTACTGAAAGAAAAAGACACATACATAGGTTCCTGCGCCACAACCTTCATGTTAGAAAGTGCGGTGAGATTCTGGAGGTGCGCGATGCTAATCTCGAACTTGGCCTTGAACGCGGGTTCGTCAAAACAAGGAAACGCAGACCGCGCCGACGTCGGCTCGAACTGAGTGACCCCTAGGTTCCTGAAAGATAAGAAAATATATTTAGAATTCCTGGTTTGATATAGCTAGGGATACTTTATGTACATACATACACTCGAGTCTTATAATTAAAGGGATAGACAGAGTCGATTATGGCCACAGCGGCCAGTTTCAACGGAAACCAGCCAACTACACAGTAGATATTATAGTGTACAAGTGTGTGTGCAAACAAAGGTGCACTCTCTGTTCCCTCTCTCGCATAATCCGATGAGACACGATCGGGGAGAGATCAGGCACAGGACTGACAGCTTTAAGTACTCTCCGAGGTATGGGGGTTCAGAGCCCAACTTCCAAACTCCGAGCTGTTATTAAGTATTTCTATAATCAGAAAAATCTCAATAACACTTTCGGACCCGGGATTCGAACCCGAAACCTCGGGCCCGGGCCCAAAGAATTTCAACAGATAATATTTAATACAAAGGGATGTACATATATATTTCTAAATGAACACACTTCTTCATCAATAGCCTTTAATAGTGCACCATTGGACATAGGGTACATCTTAGAACGGATGTTTTGGCTTACTTATACACTTATAAATAGGTGTGCTCAAATTTTATAATTTTAATCCAGATATACTATTATGTTTGAAAAGTAGTCAGTTGAAAATTCACTCTAACTTAAAGTTAAATAATTAAAACGGTCATCTGACTTACAACGCCAGTTACAGTATCACATAGAATACTTACATATACTGTTTTTTGTAAATGCATACATAATATATACAGAAAACACCCAAACTCCGAATCATATTTTTAGATCATAGAAACATTAGCTGATAACCAATTCTTATTAAATAAATGGAAGTTACTATCAAATTTCATTGTCTTACATCAAAAAGCACATAAGAAATAGAACTGGAAAACTAGATATGGTATGCATGGCAGTGTTTATCTTTAATACATCTTACCTTGATAGTATACTATTAGTTGCAATCCTCTTTCCTTTATTTATAACATTAGTAGCCTATGTTACTTGCTAAATACTATTAGCATTTTAAATAAGATAATAGCTTAAGGTGTGAAGCAGTAACGCAATGACATATGAATTTATTACATTAGTTAAGATTTATCACTTACTTGACTTCTCCTTGAGAATTTTTATAAGTGCTCTTATAGAAACCAGTTAAGGAGTTGGAGATTACACCGTCAAATGACAGTTGCAGAATGTAATCAACATTACTCTTCATCGGAGACTCCAACATTATTATTATTCGGTCACCTGTACCTTCTTTTATAGAGAGTATCTTGATCGTACGTACAGCACTGTGTGTTACTTCTGTATCTATCGGTTTTAGTGGTGGTTCTGATGTAGTTGCTGTAGGAGCTTGTGTGGTCACATTACTGTCTGTTACATTGCCTATGTTGGGTACTTCAGTGACAGTACTATTTGTCTCATTAGACAGAGCTGTAGTTGGTATTTCAGTAGGAACATTTTCCGGTACTGTGACATTAACATCACTTAACTTAACATCTCGTTTCACTTTTGCATGTAAAGTTTCAACCTTTTCATATATTTGTTCTGTTAGCTTAGCATTGCTATTAATACTGAGACTTTTAGCGTGTAGGATTATTTCTCGGGCTTGCCTACTAGCCCGTATTGTAATAAATACATCGCCAGAAAACGTTGCGTTTTCTAGATCTGTTTTTAGCTTTAGCCTATAATAACTTGGCACAATATGTGAAGGTAGTCGAAGGTCTGGGGATGGACCTCCTGTCTGTCCAAATGGTTCAGTTTCATCCCAAAAGTCTACAGTTTTTTGGGATAACTGAAATGAGAAACACAAAATTGTTAAATAGACAATATAAGTAGGTATTAGTTTGACATGTTTCTGTTTACAATCATTAACTTATTTTTGTTTATATTTATAGGCATGATAAGCATAAATCTATATGAGAACTATTCAGCGGGTTTGAAGAATTTAAGATTTTTAAGACGGACCAACAAAAACCATTAATACTTACTCCAGTAATAGTTAACATATTTTAATGTTTTTCTGTACTAAAAGTAAAAAATTCAGCATTTAAACAGACAACATGTTTAATAATAATAACTTTCTAGTAGACTACACATAAATTCAAACATATATTAAAAAATGCATGAAGTTTCCTTTAGTTATTAGGAGAAAAATATTAAATGTTTAAATTGCCAAAAAAACAATACAAGAAAAAAAATATAAGAATTCATTAACTTCTGTATCTTAAAATCTACACAGATCTATTTTAAAATGGTCACTATATTAATTACTATAACATACTTACAGCTTTTTCTCCTTTAATAAAGACTCCGTTAAATAAAATTAAAATAATAAATAGTCTTATCATTTTGTACAGAAACATTTAATTATCACAGGTTAACAAATGCAGGAAATAAATCTTTGGTATTATTTTTAAGGAAAACGATTCTCTAAGTTTACTTTATCATTATGATTATAGGTATTTCCCTGAGGTATTAAAGGATAAATAAATATTCAAAATTATCAGGCTATCAGCAAGCACTAAACCACCGACCACTCAAAATCGATTGTCATTTTGACGTTTTAACTTTTATAATGAAAGTTACTAGAACAGTAGGAAGCAATCACTTAAATGCCGTACGTTTTCGATTCTGTACCTATACTTATCATCCGCAAACGGCGGGCGATAGTGAATAACTGCGGAATTAAAGTTTGATAATAAGCATACAAGTCTACTAACTTTTAATTGAATATGATAATGTATATTATTGCTAGATAGCTATTGAACTTGAAATTGAAGATCACATCATGCAAACTAGATAAATTTAAGTCGATTGAACATGTTTTAATTAAAAAAATTAAATAAAGAGCCATAACTATGACGTGAGTATAGTAAATGAGCTTACCTTGAAGTAAGTGATAAAGTGTGCAATAACGCCAACTATCACTGCTATGATTATTGCGATAATTATGAAGGCTGTGCAAATGCAGTAGGAGACGAATACCCCTCCCTTTCTTCCATAACCTAGGTCTTCTGGTGTTTGAGATTCATACGGCAGGAATTGCTGGCGACTATTTGACAGAGTCATGTTTTTCAGTTATTCTGAAAATAAAATGATAGTATTTTCAACATATTACGTAACGCTCCATTGTTATACATTTAGCCAGAATGCTTACTAGTTTTATCAGATGTACTAATTCTAAATTTACTTTCTGAGCTCCTTTAAATAAAAACCAGGTTTGTGGGTAGGCCCAGAAAGTTAATTTCCTAAGTGGGTATTAATTTTCTAGCCTTGACATAATGAATGCTGTAAATCCATTGTTTAGTGTCTATGGCGTCTATCTATGCCTAACTATTACTGGAGCATACTCTTTGCTCTCAACTATTAAAAGAAAACTATCACACGCTAGAGGAATGTCTGGAGCATGACATCATGATACATCAAATAAATCTCGTTTTATCATAGTTAATTTTGGAGATCGTTTTTTGTTTTTACGAAAGACGGTCCCCATTTCATGTCATCCACATTTTTTATATTTTTTATCATTAATTCCATCACGACGAAGACTTGAAGGCTCGAAGACTTAGAATTGAAGAATTGAAATACCTACTTGACATTGGCAGAAATAGCTGATCCGGCTGATTGCCATATCATCAAAAGAAGAAAAATAGTTAGTTTAGACGTTAGTTAATAATAATGATAGCATTATGAAATTAGAGTTTTATCAAATTAGTCATATCTTTCAATAAACTAAATTACGCTTGAAACGAAAATCCTTAAACCAATAGTTATTGATTTTTTAATAAGTTCAATTTATTTGTACTCTGGCAGGAAACAGTGATTGTTTATAAGATTTCGCAAACTACAACCACTCACTACCTCATTTTAACCTTTCTTTTTAAACCTATCTAACTCCAAACTCTTCTTAATGAAATAAGTTCACAATAATCGTAATGGTCTTACCACTACGATTATCTTTTTTATGCCTATCAACTTTCTTTTGTCCGATTTATTCAATTAGTTTATCGATGTTACAGTTAATAAGTTAGGTAATAGGAAATAAAGCAGAAGTAATTTATGTGCAGTACAATAGATATAGTAAAATATTGACTAATAATTGTTGTATTTCCAGTGACTATGTTTCAGCTTATAACACTTGGAATAAAAAAGGAAGTGGTTTCAATGTCAAGAACAAAATTTGGCTCGGAATACTGAATGCACATGCACTACCAAAATTAAATGAGCAATTGAAAAACCCATGGTCCCTCAATTTCTAGATGATTGTCATAAAGGTGCTGCAGAGGAAAGTGGAAACAGAACTATAACGCTGATCGTGATCCTCAGACTTAAGACATTAACCTCAGAAGATCAAATCATAGTGAAGCCTCTCTCTATCTCGTAATACTAACAGAATATCTATTCAATTTGTGGTCACATTATGATATATACAAAACTTTGGATGTTTAATAGTTTAATAAGGGAATAATATTTTTTATGTGAAATCGAGAGTAAATCGGAAGTGCTCCCTTAGCCTAGTTGTGTGTGTTTTCCGGATGGCGTAAGAAAGTGGTTTCCGGATTCCTCCCATCTCAGGCGCAGAGTGGCACACCGTGTGGTTTTAGGCGGTTCGATTCCGACACACCGCCCCGCCACAGTTAAAAAAAAAAGAAAAATGTTGTGTGTGTTTCACGTCGATTTTCTTTCTACAATCGCTAAGGCTTCTCTTCTCATGTATAATTGCCTAATATTTGTTTTGACCACGTGAATTATCGTTGAGATAACGTCATTCCCATACATTTCTTTGTTTTTCAATAACATTTACGTTTAGAATTTGGTCTTGGCCGGGATGCAGAATTTGTACAATTTTTCATAGGATACATTCAGAGTGTCCCGTGAAACAGTTCTGTTATGCGTAAATGATAGTATCTAATCGGTATCGTAAACAAAATTTCGAATCTTAAACGTCAAAGGTCACGGAGCTCGTGTACATTACCCATTATTTACATTAAACAGATATTAAACCTACATAGTTATCTGACTTACTGCAAATAGTATTGTATTATGACATAGCCGTAAGTACATACGTTAACATGTTGTAGAGTACCTACTCTACTCAGTTCCTACTGAAAATAGTGTAATTTTGTTGCCTTACTTCGTTCTAGTATATTGTCAGTGTTTATTAATAGAATCCAAATTTTTTTTAAATTTTATATTATTCTCTCAGATACTTAGAGAGACAATAGATGTTATAATTGAATGCAATTATAACATCTATTGATTATTATAAAATGGTTATCATTTAATTACGACCGTAATTCTTTTATACCTGATTGCGAAAGAAGGAGGTATGTATATTTCTTTGGCAATCCCTAGAGCTTAAACGGCTTGTCGTATTTCTATGTGAGTGGTGTCAATAGATTCTTCTCAGTCGTGAGAGTGACACTGTCAAATATAAAAAAATAAAAAAATAATAAAAAAAATCTTTCCGTCCTTTCAGTTCTTCAATCATTTTTTTAAATAATTCTTCACTTGTTTCTGCTTTTCTTTTGCATTCCTCCACCATATAAACTTTTTCGTTAGCATCGTTTTCGTCAAGGAATTGCAAAGTTTTTGCGTCACTATTAGTTTCGGAAGTTAAAACTTCTTTAGGCGCGTTGAGTACTTTTTAGGAGAACAAAAATAATTTTTTGCCAGAGTGAAATTTTATAAGTTCGCGCCAACGTTAACACGTCACGGACATGATGACGTCACAAAACTTATTTGGCCGCGCTGAGCACTTTTTGCACGGGAAAATTTTGTGGATTCGTCAAGTTTTTCTTTTCGTTCAAGTGCTGTTATCCTATGTAGTTTGGTTTCTTTAGGTTCTTACGACTAGACAACGATGAAATTATCACACTACGGGCAATTGGAACAACGTCAATTGAGGTTGCGTTGTTTAGCTAGTACCACATAAATGTCTTAAAAATCTCATATATATGCATAGAATTCTTTCTTTCCTAAAAAACTATAGTCATTCCAACTAGTCTTATTTTAGTCCTCGCTGAATAGGAAACCATATAAGTCTATTGTTTCATGGGCTGGCTGACTGGTTCGTATAGATATAATTGATTTTAAAGTCTATTAGCCGGGCCTCGTGGCACAAAAGTAACGCCGGGTAATGCCACAGGACGAAGCTAGTCTAAAAAAGTAGCCTAAGTAACTTCTTATGTCATCAGCTATCTGCCAGTGGGAGTGTCGTTAAATCGGTCCGGCTGATCCAAAGAATAGCCGGAACAAACAGACAGACAAAAATTGTAAAAAATGTTAATTTGGTTTAGGTACTGTGTAAATTTATATATATTGCATTAAGTAAAAAGGGATTTTCTAATATTACAAACAGACCTCCAATTTGATTTATTTATATCTAATACCTTTAAACTAGCAATTCACTAGCAATTCACGTTTATATATGTATATTATATATTCTGAATCTCAGAAAGGGCGTAAACGATTTTCATGAAAAATAAAGGAATATAAAGGGGGTTTCGAGGGCGTTAAATCGATCTAGCTGTCTAATCGTGTTTTCAGCAATAAACTTTATCGATAGTAAAGCGCCATCTATCACCACTCGAGTGCACTACATTAAACTATACTGGAATAAGATCCTTTGTACTGTCATCAGTGCAGAAAAAATAGCACCAAGGCGTACCAAGAGAGGGCGCCACTAAACAAAGGCACCACTAAACTTTTTTTATTGGACCGTTCATCCAGCTACTATATTTTTACCATAAAATAAATAAAATATTAATTTGTGTACAATAAAGTTTATTCTATTCTGTATCGAATAGTAATATTGAAAATAATAATTTAGATCTGTCTCAAGGTTATCAGAATTACAGACTTTGAAAGAAAAGGAATGCTATTAGGATTCCTAATGAATAAATAAATAAATAAATAAATAAATATGTTCAGACATTTTAACACACAACGCCATCTAGTCCCAAACTAAGCAGAGCTTGTACTATGGGTACTAGATAACTGATATTAATACTTATATACTTTTTTTTTTGTATATACATACATATTATACATAGAAAACACCCAAACTCCGAAACAAATATTTGCAGATCATACAAACATTTGGCCCGACTCAGGAATCGAACCCGAGACCTCTTGCACAGCAGTCGCATTCGCTACCACTGCGCCACAGAGGCAGTCAAATAAAGATTGATTTGACTTTTGTCAGTGTAATTTACGCTGCCCGCATTTACGTTGTCATATTATGAATTATTACCATTATATATAGTTAGATACCTACCCGCAAGTTGTGCTTATAAGGTCAGGTTTAAGTTTGATAAGGGATCATCCATATGTCACGTCCCCAATGACCCTAATTATTTATTTGTAGATAGGGTGTAAAATTCATTACGTGGTATTTCTACTACAACTAGCCGGCAGGCTACTTGCGAAAGAAAAGCAACTTTTAGGTGCATAGAACTGTCGGTACAATAGAGTTGTGTTATATGAGTTATACTCAATTGTTTGACGGAATAGATTTCCTTTCTCTAAGAGTGATGTAGTTCTTACATCATTATTCTTACAAATACTATTTGTAAACAAGTTTTGCATAAATATAACTGACAACTAAAAGAGATTGGCCTTGAGTTTTATTAGATTGTTGTAAATAAAGAAATTGTTTAGTTAAAGCGGTTACAGTTAATGTCCGGTGTCGCTGGAAATAAGGCTTTTTGCATTGTGTTTAAAACTCGCAGGAGACTGCAACTTTTTAGCAATATGTTTTTTTTTGGGTGCAGGAGACACGCCTTTCATGTTATACCTATTTTACGTCAAAGTTAGAAGAAAAAATTAAGTGACATAATTGAAGATTGAAGTATTTTTACAAAAGTTATACAAACATATGTCTGTAAAGTTGTGAGTCTATTTAATTGAACTATTATGAGCTATGCCCTTCGTCTATAGTCTGTGCTAGGTTTCAGAGTTTTTTAAAGTTTCAATTTAAATAACAATTGAATAATGCTTATGATAATCGGTCGTTCATTTGAATACAATGGGAGTTATCACTGAAATATGATACGGGGATATGTGTATTTGATTTGTTCTGTTCATTGATCACCACCTATTACAACATATGAGAGTTGACTTTTCCATCACCTACTAGCTACATATATATACAAAATGTTGAAAGAATGTCGTCGAAGTTGTTATTTATTACATTTGAGGCTCGGTGAAAAGCTTGCGCTGTATGGATAATTTCTTGAACTAAATGTAATGGTGGGGTAATGGAAGAAGAATGTTATGTATTTGCACTCGGTTATTACGGGTAAAAACTAAAGATCGTTTTTTATGACAAAGGTAAACGAGCCGACCGATCACGTATAGTTCGGGTTACAGGCATGCAACCTGCTCTCGAATTTAAGCTAATACTCACTCTATCATTATATTTTATATCTATCGAAATGTAACGGCACTAAACGTAATTAATGGATGACTCACTATTCGATAACAGTAGAACACAGAGTGTTATCATTCCTCAGCTTGTCATTGTTTTTTTTTCAAGCGACGTATCATATTAACTCACGTGTTTGGAACCAAGTCCATTAGTTCTATTCATAGTGTTTATGTAACTGGCTGTATGACTCATTAGCCACCTGCATTCTAATGGATAATGATTAAAAAATTATCTATGGAATACAATACTATTTCTGTTTTATTTAGTTTTTTAACATTCATATACGTATGTATTCATATATATAAACTATATCAAGCTGTTTTTTTATATAATTATGCTATGTAGTGTCCGTAGTTTCATATAATTATATACAGTAGTAATATTTCGGGTATATATATGACCTATAACAACAATTTCGCTCCACTGTTGAACGAAGGTCTCCCGCAAAGAGCGTCAACTATCCCGGTTTTGGGCAGTTCACATCCATCGGCTGCCAGCCAGTTTCTTCAAATTGTCAGTCCACCGTGCAGCAGGGCGCCGCCCTACGTATACGTTTGTCTGATCGCGATCTCCATTTAAGCACATTTCGGTTTCAACGACCATGAGTTCGTCTGGAGACATGACCGATAACCGAATCACATTATATAGCCTTTAAAACTCACAAATAATGTGACTTCCTATTAGTATGGTATGGTTATGGATTCAGTAGATCCAGAGATTACCCCCACATCCTCACATACAAACTTTACCTTTTTATAATGTTAGTATAGATGTTCTATAAAACTATAAAAATATATAAGGCGAAATCGGAAGATATTTTGGAAGTCCCTAGTCAAGTTGTCTTTCTACAAACGTGAACGTAAATATAAAACTAACAAATGTATGACGTCTCTCAACGCTAAGTCACGTGATCTATACATAATATTAGCCGACAATACAAGAGAATAGAGGCGTTAGCGATTGTAGAAATAGATTCAACGTGAAATACTTGCAACTTGGCTATGGGGCCAGGTTAGTACTTTAACGATGAGTAAATAATAAATATTGATACCGATACTGTTAAATTCATTTAGCCTGCGAGTCCCACGTCAAGTACCCAGGCGAGCGCATGTAAACGCCGCTTTGTGACATCAGCCCTTTGCCAGAACCAATATTAAGCAATTTTTAGCCACATGCCGTTTGCCCAAAACCTACAACAGAATTTGCAGAGAAGTGGATGTGTTCGCCGACATACTTCCCACTTTCAAAAAATCTATTTTGAGACTGTTGAAACATTAGTTTTTGTTATCAACTGTATAAGAAGAATTTAGTTTCAATTTATCTGCTTGAATTTGTTTTAATTAAATGTTTTGTTACTGCCTTTTTCATAATTGATTTCGTTTCTGTCTATTTTCTGTATGTATATTTTTTTCTTATTCACACTTGTTACTATTGGTGCATGTGGTGGTGTGGTAACATCTTAACATGTTATTAGTTAATTTACTGTTTTATATCGTAAGAATTAATGTAAAAGCAACTGGTTGTCCAAATAAATAGATAAATGAATGAGATAGAGGTTTCATTGTACTTACTCAAATCGCCCCGAAATGTTTTATCTAAATGACAACTTTCATATTAGGAATATACAACTTGCGTCACTGGGGGCTTTACAGACATACATGAAACTGACACATTGAACACCCGGAACAACAATTTGTGGATCACACTAAGTGTTGTCCCATATAGACTTTGAACCCACAAGAACACTTGGCGAACTGGGTAGAGGTGTGGTGACCGCGTCAACCAGTAGGCCAACTGTACAGTCGTCTCTACACTATTGATTTTTATACACCTCTGTTTTTTTTCTTTATAATATTATGGTTAAAGGGACATAGTCAATTTGCTTTTCTTGAATTGAAATTTAGAATTTGAAAAGGCTTCAAAATCAAAAAGTTTTTTAATTCAAATAGTTCCTTCTTCTTCTTTTGATGAGACGGCTACCAGCCGGATCAGCTATTTCTACCAATGTCAAGTATTTAAAGTCTTCAATTGTAAGTCTTCAAGTCTTCGTCGTGATGGAAATAATGATAAAAAATATACACCATGTGGATGACATGAAATGATGACCGTCTTTCGTAAAAATCCAAGTAGTTCTTCTTCAGACACTTTCGAAACGTTACACTAACTCATCAAAATGTCATTCTTACGAAAAAGAACTAGCGAGAAACTCCATGGAGATTGTTTTTTCGAAAGACGTGCCCTGTTTCATGTCATCCACACTTTAGAATAGATTTAGAATTAAAGATTTTAAATACATGACATAAGCAGAAATAGCTGAACCGGTAGGTTGCCATCTCATCAAAAGAAGAAGAAGAAGAAGAAGAAGAAATTCCATTTCACAAGCCTCTCCCAAGGTTCTCTAAAACAACCGGTCTTAATAAATTTATTATATATATATAAATATATGTATAAATATATATAAAGCCAGATGATTGCATATCTTATAACAAAAAAATTAAGCTAAAGGAGACCTAGATTTTGGTAAGTACTCATTGTCTATTGTCGTCTCAAATGATTCAAGATTAAGATTAAACTTGTAAAATGCATTGGATCTGTACGTAGTTGGAGCGGGTCGCTGGTTTAAAAAACAATATTTATGTGCTATTAGTTTGTAAATAACGCTTTATTCTAAATTAATTTTTATTTCAGCACTATGGCCTGTGGAATACGAAAGGCTGATGGCATTCTGATGCGAAACAAAAGTTATCTATCAAAGTAAATAGTCATATTTCAATTTTGTAGGTACTGATTGGCGATATCTCCGTCATTGGTTTCGATAAGACGGATTCTTGGCTAACTGGTAACCACGTGGATTAACGTTTTGCAAAGTTAATTCGAATGTAACTCTGCCTGTCTATCTGTTACGCTTTTACAGCTAAACCGATGCACCGATTTTCAATGAATTTGGCATGAATATACTTTGATTCTTGAAGAAGCACATAGGATACACCTTGCCACACTAAGCAAGCGGAGCTACGGGCAAAGGCAAGTGCCTACAAAAGAGTATTTTTAACGTTTACAGTAGTTTAGTTATATTGCTGAACGAAGTTACGGAGTGATAACAAACGCCAACTGCACGTTTGACCTAAATTTTTTCAACATTTACTATGCATGCCATGCTAATTTGGTGAACATAGAACAACTTAGAAACATGTACTTTCATTCCAAGGTTTTGACACATTATGATAAAAATTACTTGCTTAAATAGGCTTAAATGGTGCCTTTAATTTTTTTTTAAAGACAACTCCCGCGTTAGGAATATAAATTCCTGTGTCGCGGGGATCTTTACAAACATACATGAAACGGACACAAAATACACCCAGACTTAGAACAACAATTTATGGATCACACAAAGTGTTGTCCGATATAGGATTTGAACCCAAAACACTTGGCGCAGTAGGAAGCGGTGTGGCGACCACTGAAACCACTAGGTCAACCGTGTAGTCGAATTGATTATATTCTTCGTGTGTTTCCTGATTAAGTATGTGATGTGTCACCATCTCTATTCATTCTGCGGATATCGTAAGAGGCAACTAAGTACGGAGGACAACATTACTATAAAGAGAAAAAAACTTGGAACCAACCCTATGTCAATCCGCCTGGCCTTCTTGGTATAGTTAGGCCAATACCTCCTTGCTGAGGAGAGGCCTATCCCCACCAATGGAAGGCTATTAGTATAATACGCCTGCCTCGTTGGTCCAGTGGTTAGCGTAATCAAGAGGTCTCGGGTTCGATTCGGTCGGACTGCTGTTGAGTTTATTTTACAAGAAATTTTTAATAGCAGCACGGAGTATGGAATATGATGGCGTTTCCCGTCCGCGCTTCTGAGAGCACGTTAAGGCGTCGGTCCCGGTTGTCATGAACATCTATGGCAATCGCTATTGGGCAGTCAGTGCCCTCAAATATACTGACAACTAGTTTAACCTTCGAATTCAGTTCACCCTCAGAGTTGTGGAGGTCGATACCAGTCACTTTCACGTTTTTCCTGTATATGATATATACAGGTAAAACCAGTTGAACTAGTAGCGACCCCAGATCTTGGGGTTAATAAAGGCTAGGAAGATGACCGGTTCCCGGATCTCTCCCGTCTCAGGCGCAGAGTGGCACACCGTGGTGGTTTAGTAGGTAGTNAAAAAAAACAAAAAAAAAGGCTAGGAAGATGATAATCATTTTTATTATATTTTTCAAGGCAGACAGGGGGACCTTGTAGCGTGTTGCTTGTATGCACAGATACAGTAGACAGTAGCTTATGTGATATTGGAGACTATGAATGCCGCACATGAGTTATGCGTTAACTCAACAATACTTTCTGTACCTTTCCATCGCATCTATTAAATTAGATAAAATATAATTAAACATTGTTATTATAGTATTGGAGGACCGCCTCAGCTCGGTTCTCTAAAGAATTCTGTCCCTGAGCGTTTTTCCCAAACTAGGTTGGGATTCGTTTTAATTCTTTTAAGATACGGCTGGATTTAGATTTTGCGAGTCGAGAAACATCATGTCATCAGACCTCCAGTGATGTTAAAGTTCTATAGAAAGATTATAATCGGGCTTTCTAGGGTTTCCAATGACTAAAACCGATTGCCATAGATGTACGAAACGGGTTTTTTGAGGTACGCAGGGGTATAAATGTGTTAAGAAAATGGTCATCCAACCATAGATTGCTGACTTAGGATTGATTAGTTTTGCAACATGTTAATCCACGTGGTTACCAGTTAGCCAAGAGTCCCTCTTATCGATAACAATGCCGGGTATATTGCCAATAAATACCTATAAATAAAATATCGCAAATTTTCCATGATGCTGTTTAAAACCTTTTACGATTTGACTCTCGGTAGGAATTTGTATTCGAGGCTAGATTCTGAGTTGTACTGAAATATGGCCTTTAATGGTTTACTGATTATATGTGGGTATTAGTAACGCATTGTAACGGGTTGCTAATGGTTTTGAAGTGATTTTTAAATGATTGAAGTTTTTGTACAATGCTCAATGATATGTACATAGACTCGGGTTCTCTATTAAAGGGTTAGGAAGAAAAATCTGTAATATATGTACATATATACATTGAACATAATAAACCTTTAATTAATCGTATCACCTTTATAATACCTTGAAAGTCACTGAAATCCTTTCTTGATGTACTGTGTGTGTACTATGTATGATGTGAATTAGGCGATCAGTGTAATTATTTTTTTATGTATAAAGAAAAACGGATTGTGGGAATATATGTCAGTTGTTTTATGCATTGATATACCGATAGTAAGGTATATCCATACTCATAATTCATGATGAAATTGTAGACAGTTTCGTCTAATACTATTATAGACACCACACTATACTACAAAAATAACAAAATAGCATTCTAAGAAACAATTGTGAGTCGAATAATTTTTTCATTATAAGTTAAAAAAATTAAACCTTGATTTAGGATTTTAGTTTCCCAAAACTTGACTGCACGGTATTCCCAGTGGTTTAAGCGGTCACCACATAACCCTATACTGCGCCTAGTGTTGTGGGTTCAAATCCCACATAGGACAACACTTTGCATGATATACAAATTGTTGTTTTGAGTCCGGGTGTTCTTTGAGTCCGTTTTATTTATGTTTATAAAGTTTACCACAACACAAGATGTACATTCCTACAGTGGAAGTTATCTATAAAAGAACCCAATTCAAACATACTATTTTGTTTGAATTGGGTTTTGTCAACAAAACAATTTTAAAACAGATGTTTTAATCGAATTAATATATTAGTTTTATGTTTTTGAGTACGTCTTCCTGATGAAGTTATAGTATTATGTTTTACAAAATAGAGTGTTGGTATGGCTAATGGTATCAGTGTATCGGCGGCGTGTCCAATATGCGCGCCCGCCGATAACGTTACATCTCGCACTTAATTTATTTCATAGTTCGTATGAAATCTTATGATTCATTCGAGTGTTTGATTTCAGGAATGTTGCATGTTTTATTTTAATACCAAGCATTTGCTTTTTAAAGTCTTTTGGAAGTATAGTAAGTTTTAGTTTCTTGTAAATGGTCTCCAAGAGGTTACGTAAAGTTATGTTCGTTGGTAAAATATAATTAAAAAGAAATGAAATAATGTATATGTTTGCCATATATCAAGATATACATAGGACCAAGATATAATAATATCAATAGTTCGAGTATGCATGTCTACCATAACATATCCAAAAGGGTCACAGCATGTGCGAGATGGTGAACCGTTGATTTTCATTATTAACTCGCTGAAGTGACTCAAGCTCACTCGAAATATTAGACAACGGATTGGATATTGAGTAATCAGGCCATTTGTTTCACGGGACATAGTTTTTAATCCACAGTTACAGTTACATCCACAGCTGAACAATGAAAATAAACACAACTTTTTAATTTTCTTTATTTAGAAAAAAGTGTAGCTCAATGCAATTAGTATTCACTATTAATATATCCATATTAAGTATAAATATTTTTATTCTAACGGGTTGTGGAAAATAGAAGTCTATCGCTAGTTTCACCATTTTTATTACGAAACGGGACAATTTTAGTTCCCGGCGCTTTGTTTGGGGATAACGGGACAGGTGACCGAAAAAAGGGACAGTCCCGTTCAAATTGGGAGGTATGGTCAGCTTAATAATGAGCAAATTTAAGATATATCCTCATTATGATCTTCAACAGCTCTTAATCATGTTCACTGATGGACATTTGATTTTGGCCTTTAGGTAGATACATACCAACCTGTCTGGCCTTGGTTAATTTGCAAGTCTGTTACTTAGCAGAATTTGCAAAGAAACAGTGATACATAAATATATAAATAAATATTTTTGACATCTTACACACAACACCATCTAATCCCAAGATAAGCAGAGCTTGTGATGACTAGACAAGTGATATAAATACATTTAAACTGGTTTTTTTTGTAAATACATACATACTGTACATAGAAAACACTCAATACCACGAAACAAATATTTGCACATCATACAAACATTTGGTCCGACCCGTGAATCGAACCTGAGACCTCGAACACAGCAGTCGCATACACTACCACTTACTAAAGCAGTCCAGTTCACTGCTCGACATTAGATTTTGGCCTTTAGGCTGGTAGATTAGTCTGGCCAGCATGTTTATTTTGCAGGGCTGTTGTTCAGCAGAAGTTGCAAAGAAAATCAGACAGATATGATAATTGAAAATTATTAAGAAATTCCCTAAATTAGTACTATTTTTAAAGTTCACAATCTTATCATGGAAGGAAAGGATTTAGTTCTCATTTGTACGATTACTCTTCCGATGACTTTCAAATACATTTTCCGTGCATGTGCTTTGAATTATGATTATGTTCGAGGTCATTCAAACAATGACTACTGGCCACGTTGCCCTCATAATAATTAAGGCTCTCATTGAACGTTATAATCACTGATTAGCTCATTGTGGAAATCTGAAAAGGTAACACATATGGTCGAGATTTAGATTGCTCGTGATCATAGATAAACAAACGAGGATGCTGTACAGTAGAGACAATTTTTAGGACATTTCGAGGGTGACTTAGTACAGACTTTTTTTAGAATCAACTGTCAAGAGCTTGACATTTTTTTGTAATTTTTCAAGTCTTCGATGTTGTAAAAAATTTTCCCATAAATTCTTTAAGCAGACATAGTCTGACTTAGCAATCAGTGTTTTAAGAGGAAAAATACGTAATTTATAGTCACTTCATCGAAATTATCGAAGTCGAAATTAAAACACTGTTAGTAGTGTTTATGAGAAAAATTACCTTCTTCCATGATTTTTAAAACTGTAAATAAGTATAAATTAACCGAAACACAGAATAGTAACAAACACGAAATGACAATGACGTCATTTTGGCGGCGTTTGAATAGCTCAAATTTAGTCAGACTTTCAAATTTCACTTTGAAAATTGGTTTGACTATTTTCAAGCCTATTTATGTTTCTTATATGTTATACAGAAGTAAATGATCAGGTTAAGAAATAACATAAACATGTATATTCCCTATTATCGTCGTCATATCTTAGAAACTGACGAAATAAAGTATAATAATTTTTGATAATAAGTATTAGAAAGAAAGATTTATGTACAGAAATAATAATATAATTACTAGAATTGAAGAATATCAATTAAATACTGGTTAACTTTGTCAAACTGTTTCTTGAAACTTACTTTGCGCGCCACCTAGATTTAAGTGAACTTTTCCGGAGTTCAGTATGGTACAGGGGAGTGTCAGTCTATGTAATATTGACATTGGTAACTGTATAAAAAATATTTAAGTAATACACCTAAAGTTATAAATTCTTTTCAACCGTGAAAACGGTAGAAGAATCAGTTTCCACTTTAGAGTTTATCACAGAATAAAAAAATGAGATAGAATCAGGTGTTCTAACACACAGTGACGAAAAAATCCTAGAAAGAAGCACATATATACAGAATCAGTGTATCTCATTGAAGATGATTAAGACAATGTCACTGCTTAAATGACATCATCGACTGCATCACTCCAATAATCTACTTCCTTTGGCCACCTGATTAGGCGAGGACTGCAAATATGCACTTACTAGCAACCCGCCCCGGCTTCGTACGGGCTCTTTACGCAAAATATAATGTAGCCTACATTGCTCTGAGAAAAAGTGCAGTTTAAATTTTTCTGACGTCTTCAACAATTATCTAACATTTAGTCAATATAGGCATTTAAAAATTAAAAAAAATAAGAATAAATTCCTCAAGAATCATTCCATCTATTAGTAAAAACCCCATAAAAATCCGTGCAACAACTTTTGAACTTATCGCGAACAGATAGACAAACCGACGCGGCGGAGGAGTTTGTTTTATAATGATGTTCTCCTAGCCGATTACGGCCACGACGCCGGCGGCCAGTCTCAACGGACACAAGCCAACTACGCAGGAGATATAGTGCACAAATGTGTGCGCAACCACAGGTGCACTCTCTGTTCACCTCACAATCCGATGGGACGGCCAACCGATCGGGGAGAGATCAGGCGCAGGACCGATAGCTTTACGTGCTCTCAGAGGCACGGGGGTTCAGACCCCACTTACAAACTCCGAACTGTTATTAAGTACTATTTTAATCAGAAAAACTTAATACATTTTTTTGGCACGACCTCGAAATTCGAACGCGAACCTCTTGAATGGCAGTCGCATACGTCAACCGCTAGACCAACGATGCAGTTTTATAATATGTAGTTATTATATTTCCTTTTGGAATTACAGTTGCAAGACTGCTCGATAATAACGAACAAACTTAATCTAATAATAAATAGCGCTGTCATATTAAGAAATAATAAATTGGAAAGGAACTATAATAATAATGTAAACGCACTAAGACAAGAAAAAATCAAAAAAGTATGATAAAACTTTTGTAGCCGCTCTGGTTATTATTACGAATTTATAGTTCACTAGTATAGGTGATATGCAAACCGGACATACATACATAGACTGCCAAAACTATTACCCTTCCTTTTGGCTTGCCGTTGTCGAGAATAATCGCGAATGTTAACAAAATACCGACTTTAAGAATTGGACCAAATTGAAATGGGACCACAAGGGAAGCACCAATTTTTAAATAAAAGAAAGAATAATAAATATTATTAACGAACATGAAAAAATACAGATGAATCGATAACCTCCTCCTTTTTTGAAGTCAATAAAAAACAGTACAGTAGATTTAGAGATTTTGTCTCAATAAAATTCTGTCAACCACACATCCTTTTCTTGAATGTCCTTAAGATTATTTAAGTCGGTTATAATGTCAGAATTTAAAGTAACACACTAGCTGACCCGGCGAATAATATAATTTTGAGAATATTTTCTAAATTTCCGAAAAACTTGTTTTAGTACTTCCGAAAAACTTCCGAAAAACTTTATGCCTGCCTCAGCTTTTCGGTGGTGGTGTACAGCCGCGGATTAAGAAAATATAACGGTTTTCTTTTAATTAGCTTGCAAACCTTTTCCTGACAATGAAAAACACGTATAGAAAATAATTATCCAATTTGGTGCAGTCGATCAGAAACTATGCGCATACATACATTTTTATTTATTTAAGAAAAGAGATAAATTAATATAATGTAATAAGGGGTCTTAACGAATTTCTTGAACATTGAGCAGAGCTTGTGTTATGGGTACTAGACAACTGATATAAATACATACATACTTTTTTTTTGTAAATACATACATAAACATAAAAACACCCAAACTCCGACATAAATATTTGCAGATCTTACAAACATTTGGTCTGACCCAGTAATCGGACTCGAGACCTCAAGCGCAGCAGTTACATACAGTACTACTGCGTCACCGAAGCATTAAAATTGGAGTGTAGAAAATATTGCACGTCGACGTTCTTTTGTGTCTGATCGTGTCAGTTCTAATTTGTTAACACGATATTGAAGGTTTGCAATTCTTACTACTAGATAGGGATAAAAGTGTGGCAATGTGTACTTAGGTGAATAATTTTTACTGTCCTCAACTGTTCTGAAGGTGAAGATATGATACCTTTCAGCGAAACAAGCGGAAACACGTAATGTCACGAAGACAAGAGCTTGTATACCTCTGATAGCTATCAATACTGTACGTCGTATTTAAATGCCTCGGTGGCGTAGTGGTAGAGTATGCGACTGCTGTGCTTGAGGTCTCGAGTTCGATGCCCGGGTCGGACCAAATGTTTATATGATTTGCAAATATTCGTTTCGAAGTTTGGATGTTTTCTTTGTATATTAAGTATGTATTTACAAAAAAATATGTATGTATGTATATCAGTTGGTTAGTATCCATAACACTAGCTCAGCTTAGCTTGGGACTTGATGGCGTTGTGTTTAGATGTCCGACACATATATATTTGAGCTTAGGATTTTGAAACCAATATAGCAAACTTAGTCTTAAGTCTGCAAAACTGTTTTTTAGAGTCTGTTGTCTTTGGCGATTCTTTTAAATTTTCGGCGGAAACTTTTAATGGTTATATGAGAAGAATTGAAGATGATTGGGTCTCCGGTAACTTCACTGAGTCGGCAAAAGCAAGTCATTGAATTATATTGCCAATTTTCTCATTTTCAACTTTGAAACTTCTGAGTCAGCGCGACTAATATATTTTCGTAGAGTTTTCATATGATACCAGAGTAACTACACATATTGTAAACTAGAAAACCAAACAGTTTGGTCTTTGTTTATAAGGTCCTGCAATTTTGTTAATATGACCCTTTTACACAAGATATATTGGGGTCGGTTAGGTCTTTCTTTGTCTTTTTCGATTCGTCGATTGCCACCAGAAGTTCAAAAACTAAATACCTGAAATATCGTAATACTGTAGACAGATTTTTGAATTTCATAGGTCTCTAACTGCCCATAACGGTTGCCAAAGATGTTCGTATGGCTATCGGAACTAACTGAATCAGTAGAGCTTCAATATGTTAAGAATGGTTACCCAGCCATAGAGTGATCTCGCTAGGATTGCATAACTATATATTGTATACCTGAGCCCCGCGGTACGACATCAACCTTGGACAGAGAAGTAGCTTTAGAACTTAAGTTGCTCCTTATATCACCAGGTATCTATTAGTGAAAGTCCTGTCAAAATCGGTCTAGTCTTACCAGAGATTAGTCGGAATAAACAGACAGACAGATTTAAATATGTTTTTTTATGAAAGTATCCTATTATCGTAATATTTGAAATTACAATCAGACATTTCAATTTTGTTTATTTGTATAAATGTAAATATTAATCTACTTGATTATCATTTAGCTTTGGATACAAAATTCAAAACTTTATCTATTGCTAATAAATACCCATATTTATCTATCAATGTTATTGTTGGTATAACAATGATTAATTTAAGTTATCGTTGCTAATAGAACGATGTAATGCATTATTTACACCTATGGTTTTTGTTTCTCGTTCATTATCTATTGAATAGTACCTCCTCTATAAAGTAGTATAAATACAATGAAAATAAAATATAATAATTCATCACTATGGCTAAAAGCGGGTACTCTACTGAAGCGATCGAAAAAACATTATCAATGATAAAACTCTTTCAGTAAATGCCGAGGTGACGGAACAAAGTGGATTTGATACAATGTTAGTAATAAGTATATAAATAACGTAATTTACTTTCTAAAAAAAGTGCAGCCATTTAGGCTGCACTTTTGCCCAGTATTCATTTCAAGAAAATCTTTGTCTTTTGATACTTTTGGGTATATTGTTTTGAAATTGGTTAGTTCTGACAAGTGATATTGACAGATTCGTGCATTATTGTGATTTGATTAGGGCGGCGTTGTCCTATGATTAGCATTTTGATGCTGAAAACAGTATTTTATATACTTTACTTCTTAAATTGTTTTAATAAGTACAGTTGGCAACCCTAGTGTGTGACCCATTCGACCATTAAAAATCGCCTATGACTTTGCTCAAGAATCAAAGAATCGCCATGCTTAATTTTATTAAAAACGCTTCATCGGTTTCACCGTGAAAGTGCTCCTTTTGCATTTATAATGTTTGTAGGAATTTAGACGATAAGTTATAAGAAGTTTTTGAGTTATTTCAGGCTATAATTTATCTCTGCGCCAAATTTCATTCAAATAAGTACAGCAGTAATGGCGTGATTGAGCCACAACCATCCTAACATGCATCTTCAGTCCACACACTTGTAATATCATGAAAATATACTAGTATTTGAATGTTTCTGTCGAATTGACATTTGTTTTTACAGTTTTATGTCCGGTACAAACATTTGGTTTGGCATTGGGTTTATTCAGTACGTAAAAGCAGAATAACTATTAAACGCATTTGCCATTTATTCTGATTTGTCACAGCTTTTTTGTTGAATTATTATGTCACCAGTGCAAGTTAACAAGTTTTTATGTCGGATTCGAATGGTCATAAGCCACACAGCCACTATCTGTCCATCACGGCATCGTGATGTTATGTAAGAAATAGATCACGTAGCATAGGCGCCGGCACGTAACTTGGCTAGATTTCGGCGTAGTGGGGGTATATACATAGTACACTAAATGCAACAAATCAAAATAAATAAAATCTAAATCTAGTCGGCTGACGCTCCAATCGCTTTTCAGCACGGTGCTACTATTTATCCTCCAAGGAGACTTAAAAACGACTTCTGCGCATCTAACGATTCTGGCCAAGTTACGTGCCAGTCTCTATACCATCGTGATGACGAAGAAGAGTACAGAATAAAGCGTGTCCCTCTTCACTGCTCCTATTCATCCCGTGGCGTGAGGGTCGAGATCTGACCAAAGGAACAAAATGACGCAAAACAACAGCACTACAAAGAGAAGGAACATTTGAAACAAAATTTATACCAACTCGTCTACCTTGCGTGGTTTAGTGTTAGAACTATGTGTTCTTTATTTAAATAAATATTTTATATTGACAGCTTTGTGTCTGAATCCTTACGCAATTTAAAAAAAAATAAAAATGGCGGAGCGCGGGAAAATCGAAAACAAAATTTAAAATGAAAACTTTTTAATTAGTCAAAAATTCAGGTTAAAGATTATCGCTACTTTTTATTTGTTAAAAAGTATTAGAATGTGATGATATCATAAGTTTGATCTGATTCAAAACGTTCTAGTTTACAATAGTTTTTATAAGAGCTAAAACTTCATTTCTGAGGAGAGAGGAGAGGTCTACAATCTGCAGTGGGCTGTTAAGGCTTATTGATAATGATGATTTACATAGTACAGGTATGTCCCCTCAGAATCAAAGTGTCATACCATGAATTACCTATACTTAGAATCCATCTGTTTGTTTATTAACTCATTTCATTTGAACTACACAGGTATAAATCATGTTTAGTGTTAGACTTTACGTTTTTATGTCAATTATGTAATATAGCGTAACACTTTAACTGACAATGTTTCATATTTATTAATTGTTGTCTGGTCCGTGGGTAAGTTCTTAATAAGCTCATCTAACAAGTAGTGCAGGTTTTGTACATGTTCATGATTATTTCGAAGATATAAATAGGTTTATTTTATCAAATCTTTTTCTGTTTTTTATTATAAAAAGTATGGTGTAAGATACAGTCGATTTAGTTTTTGAATAATCGGCTATTTCCATTCAAATCCGGCAAAATTGATTTCAAGAAATTTATATACACATTTTTAGAAAGGAGACTCGAACCCAGAAGTAGGGCATTTTTGTAGCAAAGTAACGTTTTTTTATCAGTATTTGGACCGCTTTAAATGTTTAAACATTGGACTCTGATTTCCGGTAACCTATTTTTCTTCAACTCTTAAATTTTTTTTGATATTTTGACTTAACCTACAAAGTTTGGTGTCAGAAAAAGTGATTTATTAATCGAATACATAGACTCAACGTTTGAAATATATATTTTTTAACAAGAAGCATTTGCTTCTTGTTAGTCCAAATATAAGCATCATTTTAAACCCCATCCTAGCCGTCTTGTGCATACCACAAACGTTTTAAATTAAAATAAAGACCATAGACAATGCTTAAATTGCTTTGGTATTCTTTTTACAGAAATATATTACCAATAGTATTGTCATTTGTAGGTTCTGAACAGTAATTAGTTATATATAATTCGACAGACGATTATCAAGCAATTAAACATAGTAAGCACATTAATAAACACATTAGAAACTTGTAGGGACTAATTAGTAACAGGCCGGATCATTAAAAAAAACTTTATAACTCTAATAAATCCGTGATCCGATAAGGATGTACACGTCATATTTATGTCTTTATTGATCTTAAGTCCTCCATAAGCGCAAGCCCGGATGAGGTCATCTGTCACCCTAGCAGAAGTAGGCTGTATATGAGTCTGCCAAGTGCCTATACTCTGCTTGATGGAAAGCATGAGCAAAATCGTGTAGTGGCCATCATACTCATTATGAATGGAGACAATGCAACAAGTGACACACACACTATTGCAGCCTATTGAACGCTTCTGCATTCGAAATATTATTAAAATGAAATAAATTATTATTTACTATGCTATGGATACCTACATTCCTAAGAATGCATGACATGACCTTGAACGCGGCCTCAAGCAGTTTAGTGTTCAATCAGTACATAATCACACCAATTTGCATTGGAAATATCGAAAGACAGTCGATATTTAAAGATATATCTGTGAGTTTATTTAATTATAGAGAAATAACATATTGTTCGGAAATTAGACACTAAAACCACTTAAGCATTAAATTTTCTGGTAGTTTATTGTTTTAAAGTACTATTTTATTACAGCGACCTTATATTGTCGATATTTTCAACTTGTTTGTAGGTAGTTTCACAACTTAGTCTTTTGTCTGTTGCAGTTGATAAAACTCAAAAAAACTGAAGTTTGTATTGTTATTGAATTAAAAAGTATTTAAGAAATTGAAAATTACCTAACTTAATTTATATTTTAGAATAATGTGGTACATTTGTCTTCATTACTATTTCATTGTAATGTTAGTGTTGTCTTATTGATTCATGGTTTGTGATCCAGCATTAATTCATCCACAAGACTTTACAATGCCCTTGTGCAAATGAAATTAAAAAATACAAAGACAGAACACAACTAAAACAAGTAATTTAAAACAAAACTTACCGCCAACTTCCAATTTGAAAAAGTTCCAAAAAAATAACACTGCACTTGTCTTGAAAATGTCTCCCACTTGAACAATATGAAATTCGAAATTTAAACAAACCAATCGACAACGAGCAGTGCGCGCGTCTCTAATCTATGGCGATGTGTACGTTTCTACCGCAAGCGCAATTTACGTGCCCGCAGACCAGCTAACGATGGCCCCTCGTTCACCTGTGTTTCAATCCACGGCTGTGTCAATATAGTTTCTTATTTTACCGCACGAGCTCTCTTCATTGGCCAATGAAAGAAAAGTAGCTGCGAGTGACCTTGTACCTAACTACTGTAGTTTCGTCTGCTGAAGATATAAACATAACGAATCTACATAATTCATGTAACAAAATATATTTTTGGTTAGTTGTGGGGACAGGCATTGGCGTTATAAATATTACAAATACATGGTTAATTAGAAGTTTTGTAAAAGTAAATTTAAAGAAAAAGTTAGTTTATTTTTATCTTATTTATCCAGCGCACGTGTTTCCTTCCCACTAAGATCCCGGGTCCTTTAAGTGAGGCGTGAAAAAGCATCTCACCAGGCTGTCATAGTGTGGGTCACCATGCTGCATTGTTCTTTTTCGCATTGAGGATGGTGACCACCACTCTTGGATTCTGCTCATGCTTTCCATCAGGCAGGGCAGAGTCATTTTGGCAGCTCAAATATAAAAAAAATATCTAGCGCAATATGTTTTTACTAATTTCGTCATAAAGTACAAAAACATCATTTTTTGTTTTAATAAAATATTAAGATTAATGAACCATTGTAGAAATTTTTAAGGGCCTCTTTGCAAAAGGAATATAACCATGTGTTATGCAAGGGAGACTCTCCGAAAATGATGAAACGAACACAAACATCGTGGGAGAGCCACGCTGATAGCACGGCCTCA
The DNA here is from genome assembly GCA_003709505.1 of Hyphantria cunea. Taxonomy (NCBI): domain Eukaryota; kingdom Metazoa; phylum Arthropoda; class Insecta; order Lepidoptera; family Erebidae; genus Hyphantria; species Hyphantria cunea. Next base: position 233,012 of record PKRV01001464.1, read on the forward strand.
AAGAAAACCGGTGTGAAACAGAGCTGCGTTTCACCGAATGAGTGAGGATACCGGAGGCCCATACCTCAACCACTCCCCCCAAAGTCTGGCAACGCACTTGTGACGTCTCAGGTGTTGCGGGTGTCCACGGGCATCGCTTACCATCAGGCGATACGTATGCTCACTTGCTCCCTATTCCACAAAAACAACAAACAGAAACAATTTATGGATCCACAAAGTGTTGTCCGACGTTGGGTTGTACCCATAACACTCGTGAAGTTGGAAACGGCGTTGTGATCGCTTAAAATTTTTTTTTGTTTTTTACGTGTGGAAACCCCCCTCGTTCCTTCACTCCACCGGGGTTTGCGGCGGGGCGGTGTGTTGGAATCGGACCGACTAAAACCACACAGTGTGCCACTCTACGCCTCAGACGGGAGAGATCCGGGAACCGCTTTCTTACGCCATTCGGACCCATGATCGCTTAAACTACGCCTTCCTTGGAGCCATTTCACAGAATAGTTTTGGTTAAAAATTTCGCATATTTTGTATTAGATAAAAGATATAGAAACAAGTAGTAGTAGTATATAGTACAAGCTCTGCTTAGTTTGGGACTAGATGGCGTTGTGTGTTAGATGTCGGAAATATTTATTTACTTATTTATTTATATAGACGATAGACGCTTCTTAAGTTATAAAAATGGCAAAATATAGCTACAGGCTTATGATGATGTTAATTTTGTGTTACTGCAGATTTATCGTACCATAAAAAATGAATTATTGCCATTAGCTTTACTGAGTTCAACAATGGCGATACGGATTTTTATTTTAGAATTCTTATCAAAATATAATAAAGCAATTTTTATTTATTATTTGTATTATTTAACAGAACAGTATGTCTTAAGTCTTATACACAAACTAGGTAGGTTTACCAACTATAAGCACTTATGATATCTTCTATTTAAATAAAAATAATCACAAAATGTATCAACGAGCATAACTTTCAATAGATTGCATAGTTCTTTTTCTAAATATGTTTTTTTAATTGCCAGGTGGGTCCGACCAGGAAGTGAACTCGAGACCTCAAACATACCAGCCGCATACGCTACCGCTGCACCACCGAGGTAGGCGAATTTCGGAATCCACATGTTTGTATCCACATGTGATTGTAGTCATATTATGGACTGTAGCGGACTTAATTGCTTTCCTCTAAAACGTGGCAACACTAAGTAGTAGTCAAGAATGAATATAAAACAACGTGTGTGGCGCAGTGGTAGCGTATGCGACTGCTGTGCTAGGGGTCTCGGGTTCGATTCCTGAGTCGGACCAAATGTTTGTATGAACTGCAAATATTTGTTTCGGAGTTTGGGTGTTTTCTATGTATAATATGTACGTATTTACAAAAAAAAAGTATATATGTATTAATACCCATATTACAAGCTCTGCTTAGTTTGGGACTAGATGGCGTTGTGTGTTAAATTGTCCGAATATATTTTTAAAAAAAAGAAAAGGTAGCTATTTATCTAAATTTAAAAAACAGTTGTTTGTTTGTAATTTCTAATTAACAGTTTTTCACTAATTGTATATAGAAGTAAATACGGTACTTACCTACATCATATAATCAATTTTTTTTTCATGGAATAGGTAGCAAACGAGCAGACATATCGACTGATCGTAAGCAATTATATGGACACTTGCAACACCAGAGGTGTCACAAGGGCGTTGCCGACCTTTGGCGGATGGTGAGGATGATGAGAGGAGGGGTTGGGTTATGGGCCTCCGGTTTCTTCACTCATTAGGTAAAACACAGCGCGAGCAATGTTTCACACCGATTTTTTGTAAGGCCGTGGTATCACTCTGGTCGAGCTGACCCATTTGTAGCTGTCTGCTGCGTCTAATCTCTGGAACGACTGGACCGATTTTGACAGGACTTTCACTGGCAGACAGCTGACGGCATAAGGAGTAACTTAGTACTTTTACTTTCGAAAGAAAAGAGTTACGAGAAAACGAAATTTAAACCAATGAAATAGAGAACAATATCCGATTCAAATACTTGCAATGACCCGGGAATCGAACCCGATAACACTTGATTGGTAGTCGCTCATGGTAACTGCTGGACCAGTGGCGGTCAGTAATTTATAGATATTTTTTATGGATAGATTCATACTCTTGATAGTCAGCACCCTACGGAACTTATAGCAATACATTCTAAAATTAAAATCACTTGTTCTTATTCCACTATTTTATTTATGTTTACATCTTTTGACTACACGGTTGGCTTAGTGGTTTCAGTGGTCGCCACACCGCTTCCTACTGCGCCAAGTGTTGTGGGTTCAAATCCTACATGGGACAATACTTTGTGTGATCCATGAATTGTTGTTCTAAGTCTGGGTGTACTTTGTGTCCGTTTCATGTATATTTGTAAAGATCCCCGTGACACAGGAATGTATATTCCTAATGCGGGAGTCGAAAAAAAAACAAAAAACAAAACAAAACAAAAAAAACATCTGACCGGGTTTCGCCTTATGACATCGTCAAAGGCTAATGGCTGTATAAAATCTTCACATCTAAAACCTAACAACTGCGGGTTTTTGTATGTAATATGGGGCAAACAAGCAGACGTATCGCCTGATGGCATGCGATAACCGCCGCCCATGGACACCCGTAACACCAGAGGCGTCACAAGTGCGTTGCCGGCCTTAGGGTATGGGGTGGAGGATGAGGGGAAGGGTTGGATCATCAAGGGGAAGGGTTGGGTACATGGAAATATCAGTGTGTCAGTGTAAGGAATTTTCCCCGAAATTGGGGAAATTGTATTTGCATCTACCATCGCTATTTGTTATACTAGTGACTTATAAATTAACACAAAGTAATAAAATTATCAACTACAAATTCTAACATATTATTTTAATAATTAAAATTGATAAATCGTTAATCTGAAAAATTAGAAATACAACGACTTTAACATTTCTTCTTTAGATTTAATGCCTAAATTTTTGTCATACTATATGTCTATTAAATTGTAATCGAAAATAAATAAAAGCCATTAAAATCATAAAATATAACCCGTCTAAATTATTCAAACTCAAATATCGAATGATGTATATCGTTTGTTCAATGTAAATAATGTACATTGGTTTTTGATTTGAGTTCGATAGATGGCGTTATACCGATTTCCTGTATCGCAATATTAAGATTTACGGACTATACTATAAATGCCGTCTAAATCAATAAAAAAACATCGTCGCATGGACATGTATTTCATTTCCTACCTCGTTTCTATAGGCGATTTGTGGGATTACGGTCCATCCTTTTATTTTTTCTAAAGATGGTCGCCGTTTCGTCTCATACACATTTTTATTTTTAACATGAATTACATTACGAAGTAGACAAGGAGACTTATGATTTGAAGATTTTAAATACTAAGCTTTGGCAATAGCTGACAAGCTGGTTGCCATCTCATCAAAAGATAAAGAACGAATGATGTAGATGACATTATTGGGAATATGTATTCTTTAATTTATATATCTTTAATATTCGTTGCCATAATCTTTGGGTTTTAAAAATCAGTACAGTATAGTAGATGTGGCCGATGTGGGCAAAACAAGGAGGAGGCGGTAATGGACATGAAACGCTAATCACTATGATTGTTAACAAAGCAAGTGTCTTAGTCAAGTGTCGTCTCATTGTTTTTAATTGAAGACAATTGTGGTGATTTCAAGTTAACTGTCATCGGTTATTACAGATTGTATTCATATGTACAATATGTAAACAAGTTATTCACATGTATAATGTATACATCTCACTAATCGCTGTTTTATATGTTATGAATGTAATAAACATTAAATATATTTAAACTGAAAAAAATAAATAACTGAGAAACGATTCACATCAATAGTGAAGTCTTCAACCGAAAAAGGTAATAATGCTGAACCTGTGTTGTAGTCTATAACATATTCAGATTATTCATATTAACATTATTCTCGTGTCTCCCTCTGTAGCTTATGTCTCGTGGCTTAGAGATAACCTTAAAAGGTTAGCACATTTCAAAGTAATTCTAACCAAGGCATTTTATGGATGGGTGAACATTCGTAACAAATTGGGATCCCTCCGTCCTTTAGAGTGTACGAAAAGCCGTCGGTCCCAGTTGCTATACGAATAAACATTTTTTTTCGTTGGTAGCCCCAGGACCTCTTGGAAATTCGCCCCCAGGCTGTGACCAGAGAGTCATCTGGGTAACAAATCACGCCCAGCCCCGGGGTGAGACGACTTCAAAGGACCCAGTCGTACCCCACGTTCCACAGGTGTGGTCCAAGGACAGATCCCTGCGATACGCCGCACGACATGGGTCGCCGTTTGCCATACGAAAATCCCTTTTCTTTTTGTTTTCGGTGTGGAAACTCCCTTGGGCCATCACCCCACCGGGGTTGTGTTGAAATCGAACCGACTAAAACCACACGGTGTGCCATTCTGCACCTGAGACGGGAGAGATCCGGGAACCGCTTTCTTACGCCATCCGGACCCCTCCCAGCGCTTGCCCGCACTGAACGGGCACCGTCTCTAGATGTTATATCCTCTCAATTTAGGCAACGTATGGCACACGCGTAACGTTGCCCCCTCGCGGCTCACCTGTGAAGCGGATGGAAGAGAAAACCCGTCCCACCCATCCGCGGCCACACTCAGGGCGGCATGAGGCGCTGGTAGGCGCGCCTCCGTCACCCGGTTCGCCGGCGGCGGATCGGGTCCGAGTGGAGATCGTCCTCCCGGGCCTTCTCCGCTGCCTCCTTCCGCGAGATGACAGAAGGTCGCGACCGCGGTAAAAGTGCTCTAGCCGCCGGCCATGGAGCGTACGACGGCTGGCAGCGAGAGATCTCCTCCGATGACTGCAGTGAGGGCCCGACGCTGCGCCCCTGAAGACAGTTTGTTGTTTTTTTAAATAAAAGTTATTCAGCCGTGTTGATTGTTCCCTAAAAACAACATCGTTTGTTAAAAATACTCAGATGATGAGAGTGGATAATTAGAGATTCATTCATTGATTAATGAGCCCTGTAACATTTTAGTAGAAATAATTTAGACCGTTTTACACGAATAAGGATGTAACTTCCTTTTTGTTCGTCGGTATAAAATTTCAGTTGATAGCTGCACTTAAGAGGCTAATGCGATAAAAATTGCCTCTTCGCCCTTGCTGCTAAATAGCCAATTTACATCTCAATAATAACTGTTCGGATAACGGCTTTTGAGTTTTAGTATTTATTTATTAATAGCATAACATTTTGGTGAGCGAGGTGTCACTCTACTAGTACATTAGAGGGAGTTTTGGGCTTGCCGCGATAGTCGATAGAGCGAAAAAATAAAATATAAGGTGTACCACCTTAAATTTTACTTGGCTACATGCTGAGACGCCCAGAAGATCATATGGTACAGATTGCTCAAGATTTAGCAACAACGAAGTGATCACGTGGAAGACCTTCCACCGCCTGGTTGAGGACGGTAAAAAAGACCTGGAAGAAGCTCATAAAGACCAAGATTATATAAATAGAAAAAGGAAAAGACGGACAAAGAATCTAAGTAAATGAAATAAGGTGTAAAAGGAAGAAAGTATTATTTTGATGGATAGGCTAGTGCCATGGGTGTATTATATTATAATTGACTTTTTCCGCTTCATCTACGAATGACTATGATATTTTCAAAGAGTCAATTAAGGTTGGCATCTGACAGGTAGCTGGCCGCAAAAGAAAAAACAAAATACCTACTATATTAAAACGATAGCGAAAACTGTGCTCAAGAATGAAGGGTAACAGAGTCTTATAGAAGCATTAATCTTATTGCATCGGCGGCTCTCAATAAATTCGTTAAAAGCGAAGGAAGACGAAGATGATAAACCAACAATGTTTATTAATTAAAACAGTAATGAAATCATAATGTACTAACATTCCGATTTCATTTATTCCCCTGCATGCGATGTCTGCCATTTGGCAAGGATATTGCGTGTGAGAGATGTTATCAATTATTATTACATACACAAAGAAACAGTCAAACTTAAAACCTCTTCCTTTTTGGAGAACCGAAGTCATGGTTCACTTTGCGCTGGTCAGTAATAACTCATCACGCACACACACATACTTGTTCGCGTTTGTTTGGCTATTGGCCAAAGTAATATATGATTTATTCCCCGTGTAATGTAATTACACGGATAGCTATTGATACCATATGCTCATGACGCATATTACCCAGTTCAAGGGCTGAGAACTCCTATTTTTTTGAAGAATTTTAGAATTTTGTTATCAACCATACATCTTTAAGAATGAATCCATCAAATCTCGAGATATCACATCAGGAACTGATTTAGAGTCCAATCTTTCCTCCTTCTTAGGGTATAGAACTAAACTTCATAGTCAAGTATCACAAACATAAAAGATCGCTGAATTGAGAACCTGGTCTTATCTATATTAATGTTATAAATTTGTCCAACGGCTCCAACTTCTCCAACTTTGTATGTATGTTTTAAGTAATCTTCGGTAGTTAGTACTACCTCAGTACGGATCAGTATCGGATCCTGAACATTCTTTCACTAATAGAAAGCGACACTATTCAGGAGTGACATAGGCCATATTTTATTATGATTGAACAAAAATATCTGTTCAAAATAAAAATATTAGTAAATTAAGTCGAAGAAAAGCGGGCGGTTAACGCCCAACAAAGTGGGCACAGGTCGGTTAGTTTTAAATAAAATAAACTTAACAATGCATAATGTATAAAGAAACGATAAAGATTAAACTTTTTTTTTGTTTTTTGTATGAGGCATCTCCCGCACTAGGAATATTCCTATGCCGCGGGGACTTTACAAACACAGATTCATGACACAAAGAACACTCAGACTCAGAATCACAATACTCAGAGCAGGAGAAAGCGGCGAGCTTCTTAAGTCACTACAGAGAATATAGTGATGTGCTCATATTTATTAAGTATTCCTCTTCTTTGAAATATGTGTAATAAGCATTCCTTTTCATTAGTTTTAGCTACTACTAGTAGTTGTATAATATTAAAACATACTTTACAAACACTTGCTTATAAATATTTAGACAATAACAGGCCATGTGTTCCGAGTTTTAGTTTAGAGTTCGCGTTATCACTTATCGTTGAAAGATTCTGATGATATTCATATTGGGATGAGAAAATACTACAACTGCGAAGAAATGATAGGGCGCTGAAGTTGCAGTGGATTGAGTATATGGTAAGGAAGTGGTAGACAAGGTAGGTAAAGTTGAAGTTGAAGGAGTTGAAATTGGCGTGCCACCTGTTCATACAGATATACATACTACACAAAGGAGAATGGCAGATCCTGTACCGCTTGGCAATATGTAAATAATGGTTATGAGGTTTATACCGTTTATAAACTCAATTATCATAATTATTTTCATGTACTAATTATATTTTTAGAACTGTTCTAAAATAATTTAAATTCTGCTCATAAAGTTCTTACAACTGCATCAACAAAACGCATTCCTATGTGTTGCTAAAAAGGCCACGCTTAAAGTCTCCTTAGTCTGAAAACTAGATGGCGTTGTGTCACATTGTCAAAATATTTTACATAAAAGCGATTAAATATTTGAATTGATATTCATGAATGAGTCATTGTAGGCGTGTAACTTAGCACGAGCGTACTTAGTAGAAGGATTGTAGTCTGTGAGCGACGTCCCTTACAGGCGTGAAAACAGCATAAAAACAAAATTAACTTCTTAACGCAATGTTCCAAGTTCAATCCGAATTAGCAGCTAAATAAATACAATAACAATCCCTACCATGAGATATGCCAGGCGGTACAAAAATCCCATACAAAGCTGCCATTGTCTTTTAAGTTTCTTGATTTTTACAGATGGAAAGAACATTTCAATAAACTATTCAAAGACAAAGGAATTTGGTATAAGTCCATACAATCTGAACCACTTCGTTTGCATGGTTCACAGGATGTACATTTAAGTCAGAGTTAGTAAAAATAATTCTAAGACTACTATATACTAGGACAGATTCTCGTTTGCTTTTTGCTAGTTGGAGAGTCACGCATCGGCATGCATGGGCTGGCTCGACCGGAGTGATACCACGGCCTCACAGAAAACCGGTGCGAAACAGCGCCTGCGCTGTGTTTCACCGAGTGAGTGAGGATACCGGAGGCCCATAATCCAACCCTTCCCCTCATCCCCCTCGAAATCCCCCAAGGCCGGCAACGCACTTGTGATGCCACTGGTGTTATGGGTGTCCATGGGCGGCGCTAATCGCTTACCATCAGGCTATGCGTCTGCTCGTTTGCCCCCTATTCCACATTCCATAGTAAAAAATTGCGTACTTGATTCACAAATCTGTATCTCTAAATTATAAAATGTGTGGCGTAGAGAAGAGGTACAACATGTTCTAATAGAATGTGTCAAGTAGTGTAGGGATAGGGAAGCTCTAATGGAAGCACTGAATCCCTCAAATAAATAAATAAATATTTGTAAATATTTCGGACAGAGTAGAGCTTGTATTATGGGTAATAGACAACTGATATGAATACATAAATACATTTTTTTTTGTAAATACACACATATTGTACATAGAAAACACCCAAACTCTGAAACAAATATTTGCCGATCATACAAACATTTGGTCCGACCCAGGATTCGAACCCGAGCCCTCATGGACAGCAGTCGCGTATGCTACCACTGCGCCACCGAGGATTCTATCGTTGCCTACATCTAACGAAGCAAATGACTAAACCCGCGGTGTCTCCTCGATAATCTTAGTGTAACATATGCTTATCGAATACTAGTTAAATTTGTTACAATGGGGTTGCCATATTCGAAAGGATAAAAACCCTAAATAATAAAAGAAAAGAAAATATATAGGGATACCTGTTATCGGTATTATGGTTTTAATTCATAAATTTTGTTGACTAGTTATTGTACCTTTATGATAATATCCGCTGGTAACACCGCAGAGTGAAGCTAGTGTAAAAAAAGCCTAATTTACTCCTCATATCATCAGTTATCAGCCAGTGAAAGTCCTGTCAAAATCAGTCCAGTATAAAAATTGATTTTTTGAATTAAATGCCGTATATTCCTTTCATATGCATTAAGTGAAAAGCTTATCATTACAAACATACACTTCATTTATATATATGTAATGATATGAACCGAGGGATCACCTATTTGTATATAACAGGCGTCCCCATGGACAAATAAAACTTATGAGTCTAAAGTGCGAGGCCGACTTTTAAGGCCCCCCTCTTCTTAGTAATTAGGGGAAGACGGTAACCCCTCCTTCACTGTGGAAAACAAAAAAGGACTATTCATATGTTGCTGTACACATTTTGAAGACAAGTTGAATTTACACAAGTGTTTTATCCGTCTTATCAGTCTGGTGGAGAGAGCCCATTCTGTAAAAGCGTGGCTCTCATAGTCAGGAGTGATATGAATTTTTATTCCTTAAAGCCATGCGCCTTGCATCTGATCTCTCTCCTTTCGTGTCAGACAGCCCTCCTATCGGATAACGAGAGTGAGGGAATAGGGTGATGAAATTAATTCTTCTATCTTATTTATTCTACAATTATTATAATCAGTAGAAGAATAACTACTGCTAAACATCAACAACCCATAATGTCCCAATTCTAGGCTCGGGTCTTCTCACAGGAGAGGGTTAAGGCCAAAGGCCGTACGTCCCTACGCCGGCCAAGTGCAGGTTGGGGACAGGGAAGACTATATTGTGGATATCTTGCTGTTGGATGTTTTTAAGCCGCCTTAAGGCCTCCAAAAAAGCTTCACGACTGTTATTCTATGATAACAACCGGGACCAACTGCTAAACGTGACCTCCGAATCACGGAGACGCTTATGGTAACGTGGTACCAGCAGTCACCCATCCAGGTACTGACCACGCCGTCCTTGCTTACCCTCGGTGATTGTTTCTAATCACCGAGTGCAACTGGGCTATAAGCGACTCCTAAACGGCTGAACCGATTATAATGAAAATTTTTGTGTCTAATCAGGAGGATTTAAGAATGATTAAGATTCACAGTTCGGTTAAAATCTATTTGTGTAGTTTATTGATTCAACCCGCAGCGTTACCTGCGGCTGAAGTTATACCGCGGGTAACGCCGGGGGGCTCATCTAGTATTTTAGTAACTATGTAAGATTTTAACGTAATTTTTATATAGGCTTTACATAGGCTTTTCGACGCCAGCCCACGCTTTAGCTGTATTTTTTTATCACCGTTAGTCATTCCATTGACATAGCAAAGTCAGAACTTTGCCATGTTAATGGAAGCATTGTTTTACGAGTATATAGATAACATATGAATTTAATGCTGATAAAAACCAATCATTATTATGAATCTTTTGACACCTCAATCATAAAAATTGATTCAGCAGTTGTGACTCATCAGTGAAACATACAAATATACATACCTTAACTGCCAAAACAATGTAAAGGGTAAACAAGAAAATACTTTGTGTTGAGATTGGTTTTTCTAGTGATTAACTGGTTAGTCGTCTGGTCTTTCGAGCCAATGGGCGAAGACAAGTGAAAGTATTACTATTTATTTTTTCTAAGAAATTAGTAGCTACATATATAGTGTATTCTCACAACCTTCCTTTAAGGTATATGAAAAGTATTTTAAGAATAAATAAGAATAATAATGAAAAAAATAGGTTTGTATATACGTGTTGTTACGTGTGGTATGCGTGTGTGTGCCTGTGTATTCTTAAGTATTTATGTATGTGATTGTACGTGTACGTTTGTATTAATTTATATAATGCGTTAATGATATTTAGAGATGTGTGTATTTAGTTAAACATGATTATGTTTGTTTGGAATTTGATTATCATAGAAGGCACGATTTATTTGGAGATCAAGCGGTTGTATGTGCAGTGCCTTCAAGTTATTTTAATTCATGTATTATTTTTAGCACAACCATTAAACCTCTGTTCGGTGTTTTTTTTATAATATGAGTCAGAGACAATAGATTTGTACATGTGACATAGAAATATGCTTACACGTACATAATTATGCTTAATTATGTACAACTTTAAACACATAAAATTTTGTACATGATTTTATATGATCTTATACAGATCATATAAAATCATGATGGTGATGAGAAAATGTAAATGGATTTATTTATGCTTCAAAACAAAAAAAAATGGAGCATAGAGGTAAAATTTTGATACCATAAAAAATCCCCCTCAAAGATTTTTTTTTACGTATTTTACATCAATACGGTTGCATATCAATAAGAATCCATATCTAAAGGATTTGCCAATTTATGTAGTAGCATATTTCATCATCATCATCAGCCTTCAATGTCCACTGTTGGACATAGGCCTCTCCTATTGCACGCCACTTAGTTCGATCCATGGCATCTCGCATCCTGCTCTTGTCAGCCATCTTGCACAAATATCACTCCACCTGCTCCTCCGCCGAGACGCGGTCTCCACTCGAGAACTCGTTAACCCCTCATAGCCCACAGGATTAGCAAGCTGAAGTGGCAGTGGGCTGGCCACATTTGCCGTAGAACCGATAACCGTTGGGGTAGCATATTTTCTACATATAAATATAGCCTTGGTTAGTAGTAAGCAGGTACCATTGTTTTAAATTCTGCTACAGATTATTAGCCTAGTCAGTATTGGCCTTGAGCAATTTCCCAAGGTGTAGTTGACGATGCGGCAAGGTCATTGGTTCGTGACACCGCGTTCATAAATAAATCTATTGTTCTATGACAGTACCCCTGTAATAGTGATTACTTGAAAATTTGAATTGCGAACAGCAGAAAAAGAAAAATAAAAAAAAATTGAGGGAACGAAATTTGAAATGATTATAATTTGTTTTTAATCTGGAGATTAGAAATACAGGAATAGTAGTAACTAATATAAAGTAATTGTTATTAAGCTCTGATTTTTTTAGTCTGAATTATTAAGTGTTATAAAATTAATAATTGAGATTTAATGAAATGAAAATATAAATAGTTTAGATTTTATATTATAATTATTGTACAGTAGTAATTATAAAATGTGAATTTTTAATTGTTTTCTACAAAAAACGATAACACACGAACGGAATTAATTTACCCGTGTGGGGACGTATTCAGAATGTATGGAGTTACCAAACCATCATTCATCTCACAGTGATCGTAAGAGGTCACTAAGGCGCAAACTGAACAGGTCAATATCACTGCAAAAAAATACTTAAACTTGAAATAAATCGTTTATCAACACACCTGGCTAGCCAGCAAGCAAGCCAAAACATCCTTTCGAAAAACTACTAAAACCTATTGATTATGTTTAAGATGACACACTGTATGTATACCCAGAATCACATGGGCCTTTACAGATCTACACAAAACGTACACAGAGTACGTCCAAACTTTAAGCAACAATTTGTGGATCACATTAAGTGCTGTCCCATGTAGGGATTAAATTCAGAAAAAGCAAGGTGAGCTTAAGCCACTAATCCATTAGTCCACTCTTCTACTGATTATAATCGTGGGAAAACTATGCTTTTGGGAGAGCCACGTTTCGGCATGAATGGGCCGGCTCGACCGGAGCGATACCACGGCCTCACAGAAAACCGGTTTGAAACAACGCTTGCGCTGTGTTTCACCGAGTGAGGGAGGACCGGAGGCCCATGCTCAAAACCCTCCTCCCTATCCTCATCTTCCTGCCAATCCCAACGCACTTGTGACGCCTCTTGTTTTGTAGATGTCTATGGGCGGCGGTAATTGCTTACCATCAGGCGATACGACTGTTCGATTGCCCGCTTTTCAATAAAAAAAATATGGGTATCGGCTCATATATACAAAAGCATGTTTCTTCCAATACCTTACAGAACACCGGTGTCCAAATAAAATAAAAAGCTAAATTAGACCTAACAGAAAACGTTCTTCTAACTTTTGAAATGCCGTATCGTTTGCAATATATACAATAGAAAAAGATACGAACCAGAAACAGATACATATTGTAAACTTTTCGTGCGGACAGTATTTTTTTGATGATGTGATTCTTTTCTTTAAGACATATAGGAACATACCACACAACAGTTATCAAACTATTAATGGTTCATTTCTTTGTGTTCTTATTTACCAGCACTAAGAGACATTGCATTATAGGATCATTGAAAAGGAATTGCCGTCACAATCTGACGCGTAAATAATATTAGCATACAACGATTTAAGAGGTTCACAACAGTCGGTCGTCATTGCAAATGAGGCATATCCTGGCGGCAATTGAGAGGGCCTGACACCGTTCGTACCCGCCAGTGATATTCTGGACCTCGGGTTGGCTCCATCACATAGGTAAGTAAACTTTTTTGTCAATTTAATTTTTCTTTTAAATTTTTTATTCATATTTCTTTTAGTTTAAAATTTGAAACAGATTGCTTTTTTAGGATTTTTTTTAAGTGTAGCAATGAAATCTTCATGTGAATCTATACTGTATTATAGTCATGTAAGTACGATCGCTTTATAAGAATTTTTTTTGGTCACTACTAGGTATGACTACTTGTGACATAATCCACGTGTGCATGAACTAAGGAGGTTCAATAGGTTTAACCTTCACGGTTTAGACAATTGGAAAAATCTAGAAAAATTACGACTGCGCCTTATTGAGACGTAGATCATTTCAGGGGATATTTCGAACATGTACAATCTTAAGCTGTCGAAAAGCCGACAGAAGCAGCGTGCGACTATCAATACTATTTTATGGCGTTTTTCATTAATCGATCGACTTGTGTCTGCGGAATCTACTTTATCCTACTTTCGTTAACCTTTTCTCATCTTAACCGCGTTTCCATTATACACCAAGCTTTGGCAAAAGTGACCTCACCTGAAAATTAATAATCTATATATATAAAAAAGTGTGTATGTACTTATGTACACGCGTTAGAAATTATACTTCTTTGGCGTAACAAGGTAAAAATTTGGAAAACTAAAATGTCGACTATAGCTAAGTTCAGGGTGGCGTTTTTTCTAGACGGTGTTCGCGCGCATCGTAAAAATTTATTTTAATCATTTTTCCCTAACGCACCAAAAGAAATATAACTTCAAAAATTAATAACTCGACTATATGTACGCACATAACTTCGACTGCAAAACTGATTGACTGCACTAACTAGGATGATTCTTTGTTAAAAGCGTTTGTTATTGACAAGACAAGGAGAAAGGAAAAGCGAAAAAATGGCTGTATAAAGTTCGCCGGGTCAGCTACTATTTCAATAAAAGTAAAAAAAAGTAGAATTAATTTTTCTATAAATGTTTATTCATAGACATTATGAGTTTTTTTATGGAATTGTGGGCAAACCAGCAGGCATATCGCCTGATTGTAAGCGATTAGCGCCGCCCATGGACACCCGCAACACCAGAGGCGTCACAAGTGCGTTGCCGGCCTTGGGGGATGGGAAGGGTGATGGGGGGGAAGGGTTGGATTAGAACCCCCGGTATCCTCACTCACTCGGTGAAACACAGCGCAGGCGATGTTTCATACCGGTTTTCTGTGAGGCCGTGGTATCACTCCGGTTGAGCCGACCCATGCACGCCGAAGCGTGGCTCTCCCACGCCTAAAAGTTTTGCCCATACATACATTTCAGTGATTCATTTTCATTTATATAGATTAGATTTCAATTAATCCTTTTAAAATATGCTTTGCTTTTGTTATCTAATGCCTCCGTGGCGCAGTGGTAGCGTATGTGACTTCTGTGCTTTAGGTCTCGGGTTCGAATCCGGGGTCGGACTAAATGTTTATATGACTGCAAATATTCCTTTCCTGAGTTTGGGTGATCTCTATGTATTGTATTTTTTTTTATTGTATAACGGGCAAACAAGCAGACGTATCGACTGATGGTAAACGATTACCGTCGCCCATGGACAACCGTAACACCAGAGGTGTCACAAGTGCGTTGTCGGCCTTTGTTTACAAAAACAAGTATATCGTCTAGTACTCATCATACAAGCTTTGCTTAGTATGGGACTAGATGGCGTTGTGTGACTCGTGTTTTAACATGTGTTCTTAGCAGGTCATTTACGTCAACTAACCTAAAAAAGATACGACGTGCAATAGAATTTTACTAGTTAAGGAAGTAAATAAAGATGTCGTTCGGTTTTAAATCTCTTTGTTTTCATTATAAGTCATTACTTTTCTTTTTTTAGGTCCAGAAATTCACTAAGGGCAACACAATGTTCGGCCGTTTCCTCATCATCGTTTTCTTGAGTCTCCGAGTGGCAAACTCCATGCCGCCGGATAAGGTATGTGACATCTTAATCATCACTTCCTGCTTGTAATCTTCTACGGACTGTCATCGACGCAACTGAACTTTGTATTTTATAAGACAATAGTGTCCTTGAAGAATTCTTGCACCCTTGTTATCAAAGTTAATACCTCTCTCAGTTAAAGATTTACGTCAATTTGTTTTATGCAAATCTGATACTATTTTGCTTTGATTTTAATTGTGCTTATGTGTCAGATTATCAGTTACTGGAAATACAAATAATATTTATTTTAGAAACATAACATGTTTTCTTATACCAGTTAGTCTAAGAATTACTTAGAATAGTCTAAAAACTTGGTCGGTCATTTTTAGACTAGGATATTGAGACCATTGATGATTCTAGGTAAAAAAATCTTACGATCATTAGATAGTGTAATAAAAATACAAGTTAGTTTAATTAAAAGAATATATAAAAAAACACATTCGCGGGTATTTCTAATTAAATAAAAAATCGACCAAGTACGAGTCGGACTCGCGCACCGTGAGTTCCTTACGAATATTCGTTTTTTTTCTTCTCCTGTGCTATAAGACGTTGCTTTATACCAAATTTCAAGATTCTGGGTATACAGGATAGGACAGTACCCTGCAGGTTGTGATTCCCTTGCGAGTTTTGAAAATTTTCAGCATAAACGGCTGTATATCTTTTGATTGCATTGGCTTAGAAGTTTGATTTTTTTCACAGCTCCAAGGAACAATAATCTTGAGTATTTGATATGAATGTCAGTGTAATATCAGATATAACCATAGAGTTGAATATTTGATATGAATTTAGTGTGATATCTGTAAGCGTTCTTGTGAAAAAGGATCTTGACAGACAGACCGACAACAAAATGATCCTATGAGGTTTCCGTTTTCCGGATATATTCGATAAAAGTAGTTTCTATCAGTTGAAATATTTTAATCGAGAAATCTTAAAACATAAAATAACACTAGTACATTATCTAAAAAGATTTTAAATCAACAAGAATTACCTTTTCAAACACATGCATTCAAAAACTAAAGCAATAACGTCATCGGCAACGGTCAGCCTCGAAACAAATATTGGCCGTTCTCTCATTAATTATGGCATGATTAGGAATGTTAGTGCTATCAGCAAATGTGTGCATAAACAAGGTGCCTGATATGATCACCGCAAATTAGCCATAAACACTTATGTGTTTACAAACAGTTATGATTGTAGTTAGGTCCTCTTTTATACGATTCGTCGCGTCATTAATAATAATAGAAACTTCTATTGCACAAACGGTCACCTGATCTCAAAATTAGAAAAAGCCTGTGCCATAGTAAGTAAACCGAGGTTAAACGAAGTCATATATCTATACAATTAAATACAATTGGAGTGTCTTTAATATTAAAATAACCGCTTTTTATTAAATGCATATTTACGTATACAAAAATATGATTTTTTACGTTATATGTCTTTCTGTCCGTCTGTCTGTCTGTCTGTTTGTACCGGCCAATCTCTGTAACGGGTGCACAGATTTTGACGGGACTTTCATTGGCATATAGTTGATGATATAAGGAGTAACTTAGGTTACTCTTTTAGACTAGGTTCACTCCGCGGCGTTATCCGGGGTTACTGCTGTACTACAGCTAGTAACGCGGGGTTCGGCTAGTTTCTAAATAAAATATTTTATGTTATGTTACAACTGTACCTTATCCAACACAACTAGTACAACAGTGGTCATACTGGTTATCATACAATTATTTGTCCTTGGTGGGAATCTAAACCGATCCCGGGCTTAGCTAAAAAAACCCCGCATTATAAATAAAAATCAAGAAACATGATGTATGTAGCAGTTATTAATTTATTGGAACAAAATTTTGAAACGTTTCTGGAACATTCCAAAGATTGACATTGCAAACATTCCACTTTTATTTACACATGTTTAGCAACCTGGGTACGAAAAGAGTGAATGAAGAATGTTTTTAAAATATATCATTTTACTTTTAAGATAAAGAATATAAACATCCCCCTGTTAATACTTGCTTATTGTGTAATATAGTTCTACATCATCATCAACATTATCATCAACTCACGATTTGAGTTTGTATTCCTTTTTAAACTTCGCTGACTACGTGACAGAATAATTGGCATTAAGAAATACCTACAGATCAGAGTATTTGTTGCTCGTTCACCATATACTCTTCTTGGTCTTCACATACTGTCATTGGACCATTATACTAGGATCTTATGAAATCTTTTGTTTCCTATCATTTTCCATTATAGCCCATTCTAGGTATATATAAAAGGTAGTAAAAAGCTTTTTAAATATATTTCTGATCTTTGTATTTAAGTTTCCCTTTCTTCCTAGCCTTATCCCAAAATTATTTGGGATTGGCCACTTATTCAATAGATTTTACCTAAATTCAGTTTTTCAGCGAAGCAACTGGCATCGGTCCCTCGCAACCCTGAGGGTGGAAACAAAATTCGAAGGTTGAAGAAGTTTTTCAGTATATTTTGTAGTACTGACCTCAATAACGATTAACTTAGATGTTCATGGCAACCTGGACCGACGATTTAACGTGCTCTTCCGTAGCACGGGCGGAAAACACCGCCATTTTCCGTACCCCGGGCCGGATAATATATCAATTTGGCTAACTCTGGAATCGAACACGAGGTTTTTTGATTGGCAATCGTATACGCTAGCCGCCAGAACAACGAAGCAGTCTTGTGATCTTTTTATTTAAATATTAATTATTTGAATTTGCTGTTGCTATTGACGGTTTTTTGAACCCTTCACGATTGTTCTAGCCCGAGGAGTCTATTACTTTATCAGCATGACACATTTCCTCTGTGGAATTACCTAGTGACATGGTTCGGTGATTTTAAATAACATGGCTTCCGTCGTTTTATGGAAATTACAGTCATCACGCCGATTTTGCACTGTTATCATCTTAAAACTTGCAAATAAAGATTTATATTTTTAAGCCAGATAAGGCACCTCGGTTAGTGACTTAATTAGGTTTACTATAAGTTTCAGATTTTAGTTGGATTAAAAAAGGGGTTTGAAATGCTTGCAGCTCTTGGCACTATTTTTGTTAGATTACGAAGTATCAATTGTTTTAATTAACGACTTCTTACTTCTCTATATATCTATCTATCTTTATCTTTCTTTAAGTTTTATGATTTAAAATTAATAAAGTTAAAAGGACAATTACAAAGAAATCATACAAAGAAAATTAATCTGTAGTGTACTCTTTGTCCAATTTAAAATTAATTCTGCCCTTAATTCTACTTAGAACTTAGAGTCCAAAAATACGTTTGAATTATAGTGTTTGAAATTGAATGAATACACCGAAGCAATCACAGTCACAAAATTATTATTTGTCACTATACATACTATAGCCAGCCACACAGGACGTAGCTCACAGGATCAGCAAGCTGAAGTGCCAGTGGGCTGGCAACATTTGCCGAAGAACCGATAACCGTTGGGGTAAACGAGTTCTTGAGTGGAGACCGCGTCTCGGCAAACGTAGTGAAGGACGTCCACAGGTCAGGTTGAGCGATGATTTGCGCGTGACGGCTGGCAGGAGCTGGATGCGAGAAGCCATAGATCGAACTAAGTGCCGTGAAATTGGAGAGGCCTATATCTAGCAGTGGACTGCGATAGGCTGTTGGGGTCATTACATATATTATACATTGTAGTCTGTTTACCATGTAGAATAGTCATGTCATGGCTTGTTACTGACGTATAAACTGCCTTAAAAATGTTAAACGACTAATATCCATATTAAGATTCTCTGGAAGAAATCGCCGTGATTGATGAGGTTGCTAATTGTTCTCTATAACTTTATAACTCATCTTTTGTTATATTTTGACTTGTTAAATTTTTTTTAAAATAAATAACTAAATATAATAATCTACTGCAGGTCCCTATCCACATTATAAGAGCCAGAAGCATAGACTTGAACAATGCGCACGGACTTGCAATGGAAACACGTCTTGATAAAGTCGTGGAGCCAACCTTTTACCGGCTAGACCTGGAACCCTATCTGGAAGATGCTCTATTCAAGGGACATGTAGCTATTAACATCACATGGCTAAAAGATAGCAATGAACTTAACGTACACTGTGCTCATGAAATTGAGATTTTGGAGTCTGAAGTTAAAGCTCAATTTCCTGATTCGTAAGTATGATAGTTTCATTAAAACTATGCTAATATCATAAACGCGAAAGTTTGTATGGATGGAGGTTTGTTACTCTTTCACGTAAAAACTACTGAACGGGTTTGGACGAAACTTTACAGTGATATAGCTTATACATCAGAATAACACATAGGCTACTATTTGCCGCGATAACTGATATATAAGCGGGTGGAGCCGCGGGCATAAACTAGTATCATACATTTGAGGAGAAAGTTGAATTGATGAATTTGAAAGTTTTTTAATTGGGTATTCACAGGGTAACTTGTCCGAGTGGAGACGAGTTACTGAATGTGGAATGTCACCACACCTATTCATCTTAATATGGTCGCAAGAGGCGACTAAGGGAAAAAATTAAGCAGCACAACATCACTACAAGCCAAGGAAAATTTGTAACAAACCTTATACCGACCTGTTTTGGTTAGCGTGATTTAGTTGGTCAGTCAAAAATTAGAAAAGGTTCTAAGGAGAGGCTTATGTCCAGCAATCGATTGATAATGACTTCAAGGCAACATTTTGCAACGTGTTGTTTTGGATAGTACAGTAGCCGGGACTTCCGACGGCATATTTCTTTTGGATACTGTACTATCTACGGACGTCCAAGTGGTTGGTAGTGTTACGCTCTACCGCAGATATATTTCCATAAATTCTTTATTATGAAATGAAATTTTCATATAATTAGCTGACCCGGTAAAAGTTGTTTTGCCATAAAAAAATAATAAGGGTGAGTCACTCTTATCATTTAGGCTTATGAAAAATAGATGGTGGCCGATTCTAAGACCTTCTCGATAAGCACACAAAATTTCATTAAAATCGGTCTAGCTGTTTCGGAGGAGTTTTGTAACAAACACCGCAACACAAGAATTATTTATATTAGATATATGGGTATTATCGCTGTGATGTAGTTAAAGAAAAGTTGCTAACACAAAATAACAAGGCGCTGTTTCTGAAAATGTCAATAATGTGAAAGTTATGAAAACTACGTATTAAAAATGATATTTTAGAACACGTACACAGTAAAAGATATTTGTACATCAGTTTTATAAAAAAATGATATTTTGTCTGCCTTCAGTATACTCTGAAGCAGAGACACAATCGATGCACATTGATTGGTTACCTAGTCTTCGCAGAGGGATAATACACTATGTACGTTCAAATTATATTATTTTGAAATATACATGAAAATAATTTATTGAAGTGGCTCTGCCGGAGAGCCTCTTGACGGGTCGAAGTTTATTCTGACAAGTTAATGTTCAATAACAAAGTATATTTATATTTTTGGTGGTAGACTATATGTCTATATATTTATTGCTACAATTATACACTACAGCTCATAGATATCATAAACTATATCTGAATATATACCATATCAACCTTCTGATAAAGTAAATCTAGAATAAGTAAGTTTTTACTACTTAAGAAGGACTATGAGGAAGTAATGCTCCTTGTTAACATTTCAGCAAAGAACAACAGGATATCGCAATAGATACATCTACCATGGATCCTAAAAAGCCTATCATAACATTATCACTTAAAAAAACAGTTCCAAAAGGATCAACAGGAGTTCTGAAGTTCAGTTTTAAGGGAAACATGGAAACTGGATCAACTGAAGCTTTCTTTAAAACTACTTATATCACTGATCAAGAAATAGAAAGGTTTGTAAGATTATTTGAAACACATGTTAAGTAGATGTAAAACTAACTTAAAAAGAACTAGAACCACATTACAAAACACAAAAACACAAAACAAATTAAAATTAATCTCTGTTAATTGACTGCACGATTGACTTAGTGGCTTAAGTAGTCGCCATGCCGCTTCTTATTGTGCCAAGTGTTGTGGGTACAAATCCTATATGGGACAACACTTTGTGTGATCCACAAATTGTTGCTCTTAATCTAGGTACACTTTGTCTCCGTTTCATCTATGTCAGTAAAGTCGCTCGTGACACATTATGTATATTAAAAATGTGGAAGTTGTATTAAAAAAATAGTACGTATACATTAGTACCAAATTTAAAATAAACAGATGCAGTGCATTGAAAATATAAGACTGGAAAATATTAAATTCACGCTTTTTAGGACTGTAGCGGCGACCCAACTTCGTCCCAATAACGCACGCCGTATGTTCCCATGCTTCGACGAACCTGGGTACAAGACACCCTTCGAGCTCAGCGTTGTAAGGCCGAAGAACATGATAGCTCTGAGCAATGTGCCTGTTGCGAGGACAGAAAAAATGTAAGTACTTTAAGAAAATTGAATTGCTTGTTTGTAGTCTGAGTAGCATTAAAGTTGCTCCTTTCTTCCCCCTGAAACTTCCACTTTATATAAGATCACTTTGCTGGAGGTTGACATCCAGACTTTCAGATTGCACGTATGTTCCTGGTTACAAAAAAATAAACTATAAACTGAAGGTGTATATCTTTGATTGCCATTTTACCTTATTATACATATAAAAAGTACAACAACATTGACGCTAATAGATTAAGTTTTAGAAAATAAAACTTTATTGCCCTAGTTACAAATCATGGATAGCAAGTGAAAAACTGATACAGAAACATGATTGTGTGGCTAAGAATTTTATGACATCAAGATTTACAAAATTAATTTCTTTAATCTCCTAAATGTAGGTACCGGATTATAAACATTAAATTGAGTAAATGAAGCATCACCATCATACGATTTCTTAGAAAAAAATATATCATCGGTCTTTCTATCTTTTTTTTATAATTGTGGTGGCAAACGAGCAGACGTATCGCCTGATGTAAGTTTTAGTATGTGATTTTATCACAAACCTTTTTAAACTGTTTTATTCTGTGACCAAAATATACTTAACCTAATACTTTTACTTACTTTTGATATTTTGCAAGTCAAGGAAAAGCTGTCATCTCAATCGTGTTATTATGTATCATGTTAAGATTGTTTGTAATTTCGTTCACTGTGTCAACTGCAATAACTTTCGATTTCTTGTTACAGTCCCGATGAGCCAGACGCAGTACGTGACCATTTTGAAAAGACTCCTCCAATGTCTACGTTTACGCTAGGGCTAGTGATTGCAGACTTGGAACAATTGGGAGAAGCCAGTTCTTACAAGGATGATATCGGCAATGAGATTGGTATGTATATTATAATGGGGAGGTTCTTAATTCGGCTATATTTTATTAATATTTACAAATTTATATAGAACCTACTGGGAAAATACTTTTCTTTCCTTTCACTCGAGAAATTATTCTCGAGTGAAAGGAAAGAAAAGAAAAGTGAACTATAAATTAAAATAAGATCAGATATTAATCTGATCATATTTTAATTTATAGTTCAACAAAACTTTCAATCATAAGGATAAAAATTTTGACACGAAGCTAATATACTTCTTCATGTACATGAGAACAGGTGATCCCGTTTTGAAAGTTAAGAATTTTCCTGTTGATATTGGTACTAAAAAATCCGAACCAGTGTAGTAAAGTTGATAAAATTGTTTTTGCAGAACGAAGTTAACCTTTTTACCTGTTAAACTGGTTTTTTTTGCATTCACTTATTTGCGGAAAGGTTAGAGGTTACTAAATGTTTATACTTGACTTTTTTTAAAAAAAAAAAAAAAAAAAACTTGACTGCAAAAGAAGGAGGGTTATGTCGAGTGTATGCATGTATATGAATGAATATTTCTTTGAAACGCCGTAGAGCGCAAACGGCTTGTCGTATTTTTGTGTGAGTGATGTCAATAGATTCGTCTTAGTCGTGAGAGTGACAAAAGGTATATTAAAAAAAAAACAAAATAATGAATATATACGCAGTCGGTTTTTTTAATAATTCATTACTTGTTTCCATTTACTTTACACTTTCTTTCTTAAAATACAGTTTAATACCAACCGAGAAAAAGATTTTTCGGTTTTCGATGATTTATGATCGAGACCGCAATGAGCAAATTATTGCAGTACATTCATCATCATCATCAACAATTAGCTTTTAATAGTTTACTGCTGGATATAGGTCGTTCCTCAGAAAGGAGGTTTTTCTCCTAATATACGGCTAGAGTAAACTGTCCAACCTCTAAATTAAATCTCTAAAAACTTCCTTCCCAGTCCCTTTCAGTATAATCGATTTATATCTAAGAATTACCATTGTCATTCGTGTTCTATGAATTTTTTCTAGAACTACGAGTTTGGGGTCGCCCAGAGTACCTTGAAGCTCTTGAAGGCGTTAATGAAAAGCTGATGCGAGTGTTCAAAGAGCTCACTCAATTTTGGCGGGTGCCTTTGCCTCTGCGCCGATTAGACATTGTAGCCTTACCGAATTACCAAGGAGTGAAGCCGGCTGATAACTGGGGCCTTATTGTGTTCAGGTAAGCACGGCTTTGAGATAAGTGAAAAACATTTTATTGTATTATATATATAGACGATATTCTTTATTTCCTATCCTATGACCTAGAGTCCTGCAATGACAAAGTGTTCGTCATCTTCTTAGCCTTTATTATTATTCTCAAGATTATTTGAGGACAGCTACTAGTTCAACAGGTTTTGCCTAAATATCGGTTTTTAACACGGAGAGACTGGCATCTGACCTCCGCAACCCTGAGGGTGAACTGAATTTGATAATTGAACTAGTTGTCAGTATATATGAGGACACGTCCCAATAACGGTTGCCATAGATGGTTGTCATAACCAGGACCGATGACTTAACGTGCTCTCCGAGGTACGGGCTTGAGACCCCGTCATCTTTCTTACTCCGGATAGCCATTAAGAGCTCCTTGTAAAAAAAAAAAACAGAGTGACCTTGGAATCGAACCCAAGACCTTTTCATCTGTAGTCCGTTAAGTTAACCATAAGCAGGCAGTAACAAAATGTAATGACATAATTGCTTAGATATCGATTTGCCTTAATTTGTACACGTGTCTTTTCAGAGAGAGTGACCTAAGCAGTCGTGGTTACCTTCAATTAGCTCAGGAGCTATCGTATCAGTGGCTCGGTGCCTTTACCACTCCAGCTTGGTGGTCAGATGCACATCTGAATAAGGCGCTTGTTGGTTACATCGCTGCTGCCACAGCGTTTAAGGTACAGTATTTATTATACGGACATTACTAAAGACTTTCTTAAATTTATGTGTATGTGTATAATGACTACATATTATGTGTTATTAAAATAACATTCAGAGCTTTAACTAATGTTTCGGAATTTTGTGTAATGCAAGCAAATTTTGGGCCATTACCACCCTTTCATTTTAAAACGAAGCCAATCAGGTTGCTAATAACCATGACAAAACAGATGACGATGCCTGATGTTATATTGCGTTACGTTTTGCTGGGTTATTTTTGAAAGGGACCATGTAGCATGTTATACTGACTGTGTTGTGCTTTATTTTAGACTTCATTCATGACATGGACACAAAGAACCCGCAGATTTAGACCACCAACGTAAAGTTTACAAAGTATAGTCCCATGTAGGGATTGGGTCCACAAGGCTCAGGACAAGGAGACTAAATCCACTATGCTGTGGGTCTACTATTACTATCATTTGATTTAGTTTAAACCATTTTTTACCCCTTAAACTTTGCTTTAGATAAACAACGGCTCCGAAATGGAAGGAAAATGGCCACTAACGGTTCTCTACTCTCTGTACTACGAGTTCAGCAAGCGCTATCCACATTCTCGCATCACTGGCATGAAGCAAGAGACTGCTTGTACGAAGATTGAGCTACTGTTCCGTATGTTTAATTACACTCTTGGAGACGAGACTTTCAAGAAGGGATTGACGAGGTTCTTGGAGTCGCGGTGAGTAATATTTCATATCTTGGTATAGTAGACCTGCCTTATTGGTTTAGCAGTTGATGCGTGCGACTGCCAATCAAGAGGTCACGGGGTCGAATATCAGGTCGGTCCAAAAGTGTTATTTCTGATTATAGAAATACTTAATAACAGCTCGGAGTTTGGAAGTTGGGGTCTGAACCCTCGTGCCTCAGAGAGCTCTCCCTGATCGTGTCGGTTACCCGTCCCATCGGATATATGAGAGAGAGGGAACAGAGAGTGCACCTGTATTTGTGTGTGCAAACACTTGTGGTCTATAATATCTCCTGCGTATTTGGTTGGTCATGGCCTGCATTAAGAATGGCCGCCGTGGCCATAATCGGCTAGGAGAAGATCATAGTAGACCTTTCTAAGGAGATACCTATGTCCAGCAATTGGCTGTTGATGAATGATGAATTGAAGATTGATGATCATGATGATGATGATTTCTTTTACATGTAGTATTAGAACAAATAAATGCCCAACATACAATGCTTAAAACATTCGGCTAGCATAGGGATGTATGGCCTTATGAGACGAGACCCGAGCCCAGCAGAGGGGCATTATGTGTTGATGATACAATGTTTGTATCAAATCTAGCCCCACAGTCGAATTGTAAAAAAAATATGATATGTACTATATTTTTTATAATTAAATCATAACTATAGTATATTCTGTATCCTCTCTATAACTGCAACTATTTTCCACCAGTAATCATATGTATATAAGAGTATCTTATTGTAAAAGTATAAGTTGGGCTTAAGTAGAAAATGTATTTTTTCGAATAATAGCACGGTATATATCTTTAGCTCGGTAAAAAATATTTGTGTTATCCTAACAACTAATTATTGCATCCATAAAACTTTCTCTTTCACAGAAAGTTCAAAACCTTCTCCGGTGATGACATTTGGAATGCTCTAAATACTGCGGCTTTGGAAGATAATAAAATCACAAAGGAGGTTGATATCAAGACAGTAGCTAAGAGCTGGATCAACAAGGATCGACTGCCTTTGATTAATATTCGAAGACAATATGACACCAAGACTGCTCTTGTAACCCAAGTATGTATTTAAGATTCAATTATTTATTTGGGTTTCTGTAGTATTAATAATGATTCTATTATTTTCAAATATTTTTGTTACGTGTGTTTTAATTATAACTTTGTCATACTGGCTGAAATGTTAACTGGTGTACTATTCCTTCCAACAAACACATTCATTACATACAAAATTCCTTCCGTACATTCAAAAACTCATACTTTTTTCCTTATGGGGAAAGAAAGTATATATGTTTGCTTGATTAACCTCACACATTATGGTATCTAA
Source organism: Hyphantria cunea (assembly GCA_003709505.1). Taxonomy (NCBI): domain Eukaryota; kingdom Metazoa; phylum Arthropoda; class Insecta; order Lepidoptera; family Erebidae; genus Hyphantria; species Hyphantria cunea. The sequence goes on from PKRV01001464.1 coordinate 259,515, forward strand.
ATTTTTAAAACAATATGCGTGTGTATGTACGTAGATAAAAAAATGTGTTCTTTATTTAATTTTTCTTTTGTTGTCAATTGTCACTTGCCAATGTTTTTTGTACAATTTTTTGAACTGAATTCTGGGAGATGGTGGGAGGATTCTATCAAAATGCGATAATGCTCGTAATAGATGCAAAATGTGTGATGGTAGTTCCATACTATCAGTTAACTCCTCAGCGCGTTTCACCAATTTCCAAAATAAAAATATGAGTACTTGATAGTAAAGGGGAACTAACTGCATCAAGATTTTACCACTGTGTTTCATAATTTCATCACCAGAAAGTATACCTCCGCGAGCGTCCTCACGACGTCCCTGAAGCAGCTAAGATGTCTTGGTGGGTACCCCTTATCGTTGTCCAAGAAGACACATTGGATTTGAAGAACATCAAATCTGCCACTTGGATGAAGGATAACAAGGAATTGAAGATCAGCAACATGCCAGATAAAGACAAGTTTATTGTTGTTAACCCTGAAGAGATTGGTAAGTTTTAGGATGTCTATTATCATAAAGTCACAGGTACGTCTTTTTTTCTGTGTGAAATCTCCCAGTATGCCACACCTATCGGTGGCATGTCGGATTTGGACCTACAAAAACCGGATGCCATTTCCATGTGCCATGGAACCAGGTGCACCCTAGAATAGGAAGTAACATGTATGCCTCGGAAAATATGCAAACGTATCCCAATCAACGTAATATAATATATGTATGACGTCAATCAATTTGCAGGGATTGAAATAAACCAACGTATGCATAATATGTAATTTAGGAAATTATGTTATTCCAACCAGATGTTTAAAAATTGCTATTTGAATTCCATTACTAGGTATATAAATGTTTTAAAGATCCAATAGATTGAGCTCATCAAAAGGCAGAGTCTTAAAGGGCATTCAGAATTTCATTTTAAGGTGTCTCATTCAATTTCTTTGTTTAAAAGAGACTGAATAATGGGCTAGCTTATTATTTGCATATCTTTGTATTGTAATCGTGACTTATGATACGAATCTTGAGTTAATTGCAGTCTCGCGCTTGACTGAAAATGTTAAATATACGTCCTGAATTTTGATGTGACCTTTAAAGGGCAATTTCAGTTTTGAAAATTTTATGATATTCTTTATTTTGAACTTTATAGCAAATAAAGTGACAGATATGTGATGTATTTTTTCTTTTTAAAGAATTTCTACAGACAGTCCTGGTACTTTAAAACTTTTGTAATTATCGTCCAAAAATAAGAGTAAATTTTTTACTAGATATTTTGAAGGTTATTTTTAAATGAAACAAAAGATGACTATAAAATTGACATCAAATTTTATACAGTGTTTACAACTCTGATTGAAAAAAATAACAATTTAAAATATTTTGGGATCCACATAATCACGTAAGAAATATCTTTCTTGAAACAAATTGTATGAATATTGAAACTCTTTTGTTCTGTAACCAGCAGTCAGTCGCTAAAATTGAGATTTTTCTGATGAAATTCAAATCTCGCTTTTTTTCACTTTTCATAGGATGTTTCATATACATACTCTATTATTAATATTTCATTACTTTAAGTTTTGTAATCGTTTTTGTTTCTTTCCAGCTCCTTACCCAGTAAACTATGATCAGGAAAATTGGATTCTTCTATCAAATTTTCTTCAAAGTGACAAGCGACAAGAAATGCCTGAACTGACCAGAGCAAAACTTCTACATGATGCCTGGAATTTGGCTTACGCTGGCGAACTTTCCTTTGCTACTGCCTTCAATATGACTTTGTTCTTAAAGAATGAACGACATCACCTGGTGTGGGATCCAGTGTTCACTATGATTGATCATCTCGGAAGACAAATTTGCCAATGTTTACAAGGAAAGTTCCAGGTCAGATATTTTTATTGCAAGACAGCTTTAATTTAATTAGGCAAACATATTTTTTAAATGCCAACTCATTAAATTTTAATATTTTTTTCTTTATTGTATATGAAGTTTTATGTTATTAATTTAAATCTCTTTCTCTCTTTGATTACTTCAAAATTTCACCAGAAGTATCAGTCATTTTTATTATTTCACATACATATTTACAAACATTATGTAATTTAATCTTTTTCATCAAATTTCAGCATCAGGTAGTGTAATCGGTTAAGATTTTATTCTTTACTTTTGTGTAAATATAAAATCTAAATTACTTTATTTGAAGGCCTACGTCAGAATCCTCCTGAGCCCACTGTATGAAGAATTAGCCAAAGAAGAAAAGGAAGATGAAGAGTCTTGGAAGAAAAACCTACGATCGTATACAAAATCTTTCCTCTGTAAGGCTGGTTACAAACCTTGCGTCAGAGAAGCACAGGAACATTACAATATGTGGATGCAAGCTAAGAATCCGGACGAAGGTAACCCGTAAGTATGACCGTACATCAGCATAAGAAATACCTGATGTTAAAAACGCTGTCAGCTGTACTCTTAAAAAGTAGATTTCGTAGCATAATACACAGATACTAGTAGTTAGCAGTTTTTCAAACGTTTGACATATATCATTCAACTTTAGTTTAGAAAAGTTTGGCACTAAATTATCATTCGTTGCTGAATCATATTTTCAATTTCTTTCTGGTAGATGCTTAGAAAAACACTTTCGACTAATTAAGGCTTTACATATCAATCTGTAAATGGGACTCTTCTTCAAAGATCTCCAAAATTCTTTATTATATAGCAGTTCATCCTATTTCATCCGACTAAAATTTCTACGATTCGAGGATGAGGTGAACAGGAGAATTCGGCTGGGCAGCGTTTGAGAACCTTCGTCGGCTCTTTTTATCGTCGATCCCACAGTGTCAAAAGCCAAATATCTACAATCAGTGTATCCTACCCGTCATGACATACGGATCCGAAACGTGGACGTTCACCGCACGGCTGGTCCACAAATCAAAGTCGCTCAGCATGCTATGGAGAGGGCTATGCTCAGCGTTTCTCTGAGGGATCGTATCAGAAATGAGGTGATCCGGCAGACAACCAAGATCATCGACATAGCCCATAGGATTAGTAGGCTGAAGTGGCAGTGGGTTGGCCATATTAGCCGCAGAACTGATAACCGTTGGGGTAAACGGGTTCTTGTTGGAGACCACGTCTAGGCAAATATCCAACAGTGAACTGCAATAGGCATGATGATGATGATGATGACAATTTAGAATTTATGTTTTTAATCTGGGTATGTATTGTTACTAAGCAACGTCGCTAAACACTTCTGTACGTAAAGTCTAATTTTTGAAGACTGTAGTTCCACCAACGTTAAATATCCCCAGTATTTCAAACACTGCGTAATCAAAAACGAGATTCGACCACCAACTTTTAAACGCTAAGGACACCCCATTACTTGAAATATAAAGCTTTATCGAAGTCGATATTCTGAAAGGGAACATAATAAATCAAGATAACATTCTTCTGGTTTATTGATTCGTGCAATTACGGTCATTGGAAATATATGTATTATGACTGGAAAAATATTCTGGCTTGTCAGATACTTATTAATCCTGGTAAAAATATTCTCCAAATTGATCTAAAATATTTAATTGCTGTAAGAAATTCAGTGTTCAAAATACTATTAACATTCACGTTAATAAGATAGTCGAAGATATAAAGTAATCATCATTAAAAGTTTGTAGAAGCTCATTTGAGTTTTGTTGCTCCGGGAAAGGAGATTCTTAATATCTTTGCGTACACATGCGTTTGTTCATGTTGAAACATAATTTGAACTCTAAAAATATTAGTCTCGTGTACCTATTAAAAAATTAAAAGAGTAATAAAATGTGTTAGACAAAAAAAATATATGTGGACACATGAAGATAGATGGGGTTCTGTTTATTTATTCAACGTGTGGAGGAACGGGTGTCATGTCCCTCCAACACATGTTGCCGCTGTATGTGGAAGTCACCACAAACGCAGACTTTCTACAAGTTTAGAATAAGTATCAAAAATTATGCCTTGGTTTAAACTGCTATTTATATGTATGAAATAACAATAATAATGAAAGATTAATTTATTTTCATTTGTATAGGCTTGCCAACCAGTTCATTTGTCCAGTATTCAGATGGGGTACTCAGAAGGAATGGGAATTTGGATTGCAACGAGTTATCAACTTCCCATCTTCAAGGAAACAAAGTGAACGTACCTACCTCTTGAAAACCCTTGCAGGATGTCCCGAAAGTGAATCCAAGATTATCAAAATCTTGAATGTCACAATGTTGGAAGGGAATGGTAACTTTTCGGAGACGGATATGTTCTTAATATTTAGTATGTTAACTGGATCATCAGCAGGTTATACGACGCTCTTCCATTTCTTGAGCAACAACTGGGATGTTTTGAAGGAGAGGTGAGTTTTGTGCAAACCTGATTTGGTCAAAAAACAGATTTAAATATACATGAGCCTCCTTTTAACGGTACAATTAATTTCAAAAAACACTTAGGTAACTAAAGCTTTTAGTAAACTAAGTGCTGTTTTCTTCTTTCTGCTGGTCGTAGAGAATTTAATAATCCAGGCAATAGTCAAGTTTTCGTTGTGTTTGGTCTGAAAGAAATCTCACTGGAGTTAATCAAGAGCTACTTCATTACACTTTAGATTAATGCAGAAGAGAAAATGTGTAACACTGAAAATAATTTTTAAGAATTTTTCATGTCTTCAGGCATTTATCTGAAATGAAGTCATTCAAACGAAACATAGGAAAGGACGTCAGCCTTATTAATTAATTTAGCAGGAGAATAAGCTATCTATTTTTTAAGTAGTGGCTTTGGAAAATAATGCCTGTGCTCTTTCTCACAGTCATAGGTACAAAACCAAAATTCTTAACTGCTGACTAACGTTTTTTGGGGAATAAATTACCTATTGATGGTTAACATTTTTAATCACCTTATTTTACTATAGCTTATTGATTTGATTGCCTTCCGTCATCAGCATCGATGAAAGACGTGGTCCATTCCAAAGATTATTTTTTTGAAAAATACCTTTTGTTCTTTTATAGACCATCGAGCACTGATAATTGTACGGTATTGAAGTGTCCAAGTCTGACACGTGAATGGCAGAGAATTGGCATTGATTGTCAGATAGTCTTGACAATGTTTCAAAGAGTTTTAAATTTCCTTGTTTGTATAATATGTGTGCTTATTTTTGCTTTTGTCAGTGACCTTGTGAAACATTGACCTCTAATATGAGAATTAGTTAAAAATGTCATACATTCAACATAATTCCTTGAGACTTTACATAATTCAATACTTATTTTCTCTTATATACCGTTTTGTAGTTGTTAGTCACGATTAACATTTTTAGTCAGTGATTTCTTAGTAAAAGAAAGAACAAGAGCAGTATCGTCTTTTAGAATAAGTCTAATTTAAAGACTTCGGTTTTTGTTTTTATATACTCTTAAATCCTCAGGTATTCAAGTCGAACTAATCTCTGGGATAATCTTATAACATCAGCCACATCGGAGTTCACAACTGAAGAAGGGCTGGACCTCGTTTCCCACCTCTACGTCACGCATCAGGGAGAGTTTGGATCGGCTGAGCATATCATTGAGAAGGCTATGAGGAACATTAGGGAGGAAGTCACGTGGTCCGCTGAGAACTTACCTGTGATTGACGCCTGGCTTGAAAATTATCTCGCCGATAACAAAGGCAAGGACGAGCAGTTTTACCAGATTTAATTTATATATTTAATGTTTTGATATTGTTTTTGAGTAATATAATATTATATTAAGTGTCGTTTTATTTATTTTTAATTTGTGTTTTTTTTATGTCTCAAAAGCCAAATTGACCTACTCCGCCTGATGGAAAGCATGAGCAGAATCCAAGAGTAGTGGTCACCATACTCAATTCGTATGCAGACAATGCAATAATGCAGCATGGTGATCCAGACTACGGCGGCATAGTGATCTCAATGGGCCGCCTCCAGTTAGATGCCTCTGTATCATTGGGCCACTGGTCTCACAGTCACCAACGAAAGATGACAGTTAAAATACTGTCACTTTAGGTTGGTCTTCTGTGAGAGGATAGTACCGCCCCGGTGAATCCAGTCCAAATGTGCCCACAGCAAGGTGTCTCTACTACCTACTACACCTCTATTACGTATTTCATCTTAACAAATTCCAAATTACATGTTTGACGTATGAATGAATACTATGCATACTTATGTTTTAAATACACATGTCTTTTAAGCTGTTAATTTTATCACAGTTACATAAAATTATCTTCAACACATTATAATCATTGACCTTTTAATTGATAACAATATTAATTGCGTACAAATTCTATGAATCGCTATTCTTAATAAATAACTTTATAAGAAGGTTTTGATGATAAAATTTCTTAGAAAAAATCCGTTATTTTTCCCAGTTTTTATAAATACTAATGTTATTTGGTCCCTTCTACTGATTCAACTTGTTTTATCCGTATATCAGTGTTTCCATGGAGCAACTGGCATAAGACCTCTGCAATCCTGCAAACGAACTCAATTCGAAATGAACTGATTTATTTTGAAATCAATTATATATTGTATATGATATATATAGGTACATTTACCGTTGCCTTTACAGTGTAAACTTTAGAGACCTTCAATTTAGCCACTGGTGGCATATGTATGTCATTTATTTTTTTAACTATATAAATTACATAAATTTTAATTAATGTAAAGAAATTTTAATTCTACCTTTAATTATTATTACATTGCAAAATTGTCAAAATAAAGTTAATAGCAATCATTCAAATATCACATAAATTAAGGTGTGTTCTCATTTTAAAGTTAGAATTACCTGAGTGAATAACATGACCTTTCCAGAAGTCATCTCTTGAGATGGTAAAACTACATATTGGTAATTTTTTGAGGTAATCAGGATTTTTATTATATACTCTTATGCACATTAATTAACAATTATTTTGATATAAAATTGTTTTTGGAGTATATTCTGAAACAAACCTATTTGGGTTTCTGGTATTTATTTTCAAACAAGATGGCCGCCTCGACGCATCATGTGATGTTTCATCAAAATGACAACTGTCTCTGTAATCCGAAATAACAAATGCTGCGACCTTTATTTTTGTTTTTTCGAAAGACGTTCCCCATTTCATGTCATCCACATTTTTTATAATTTTTATCATTAATTTCATCAACACGAAGACTTGAGGACTCAAAGACTTAGAATTAAAGACGTTAAATACTTGACATTGGCAGAAATAGCTGATCCGGCTGGTTGCCATCTCATCAAAAGAAGAACAAATGCTGCCTTTACTTATACCAACATGTTTGTATTTGTGTATGTATGTTTCTAAATTGCATTTGTTTTTGGGGTATGTATCATTAACATTTTATCGTCTAGCCGTAAGCTGTTCCGATTCTGATTCATAGTTTGACTGGTACTTAAAATAAATAACCGAAATATAATTTTATATATGAATTTTGATTTTAATATTATATATTATTGTTTCAAAATCTCTTTTAAGAGTTCATTAAAATAACCGGAACTATGTTACCAGTAAACAGATATTTCTATTGACGTGTGTACTTATTGTAAACACAATCATTATTTAAACAAACTAGTCTAAATATAAAAAATGATTCCCTATTTCTTTTGGTCACAGCATCATCTGTGAACGACCAAACCAATTATTGCTAATTATTTTTGTATTAAATAAACCAAAAGCTATAAAACATGACACTTGATCAATTGGAGCAGAGCAACAATGACAAATGTTTCAATAAAGGGAAAATTATTCAAATTCAAAATCATTCATTCAATTAATTTACTGAGTGACATTTATGCACGTTAAATATTTGTGTAGTTAAAATCACACAGACAGATACAAACAAACGCCACAGTATGTACTGGATTGTCAAGGTAAATTAGGTGAAAACATAAAATCTACTGCCCGCTTGTGTCGATCTAGAACTTCCAGTTTCCAAAATGCGTAGAGCCTTATAAGAAGAATACTGGCAAATAAACAGTATATTTTTTTAGTTCGGGTTAGCCTACTTATAAAAGTATCGCAAATAACTTTCTAGTTCGCAGTTTCTTGCAGATGTACTAATTTTCTATGATATATCTGAATATTTTGGTATCGATTTGCTCTTTATTAGTTACAACACTATCTTTAGACACAAAATTAATGCGGAATCCTGGATATGACTTTAGCTTGGCATCATGTAATCCATTCAAATGATTTTGAACCATTACCACCTAGACACAAGGTCGTAATTTGAATGGTCAACTTATTCATGTGTCATTCTAACGTTTAATATTAGCAGACGGTTCTCAAAGTTTGGACATTCGTTGGTTAAGTTTGTCTACGAAGGTCCGATAAGTACCAGTTTTGTGAAAGCAATATTTAGTTATAGACCGACTTCTGTTTAAAGTTTGGCTGCCTTAGTCTTAACGATATTCTATTCGTGAGTAAATCTGGCTTTACTTGGCTTATCGTTAGTTAGTACTCACTAATTCTAGATAATCACCACCATCATCATCATCAGCCCTTTGCAGTTTACTGTTGGAGGCTGGACATAGACATCTTCCAAAGCACATACAGATTAGCCGGCATAAAATAAACAGACAAAAATAAATTTTTACTTTTACATGCAATATATTTAGCGATTCTATTAATTGGATTTTACAAACAGACTTTCATTTACTTGTATATATTAATAATAAAAAGAAAACTCCTACACTAAGGACTAACTTACTTATAGTGGGAATCTTTACAAACATTTTTAAAGCGGATACAAACGACAAGCCTGCATGTCGTTTGTATCCGCTTTAAAAATTATTGTTTTGTAAAGATACAAAACAATAATTTTTATATAACACATATTAATATACATTTATTCAATTAAGGTATCTTAATTGAATAAATGATTATTTGTATTTTATTTGTAAGTGACATTTATGAACGTTAAATTGAAGCTACAAATAAAAATCATAGATCGACACAAACAGACGCCAGATGTACTGAATTGTCAAAGACAAGAAGAAGGTGTTGTGCCATGTGGAAGTCGGACCCACAACATGCAGAGCGGTAGGAAATTACGAGGTGGCCACTTAAACCACCGTTGGGATCCATTAGTGGCGCTGATCACTTACCTTTACGTGATATGTCTGTTCGTTTTTTATTTCAAATAAATTTATTCTGATATGAAAAGCTGAAGAGTTTGTTTCTTTTTTGAAGGTGCTAATCTCAGAAACTGCTGGTCCGATTTGAAAAATTCTTTCAAAGTCTGATAGCCCATTTTTCGTAGAAGGCTGTAAGCTATATATCATCAAGCCAAGCCCAATAGGATTGGAGCGCCAATGAAGAACCTCACTGGGGAGAACGAATGAACGAGGGAATGTTACTGTTCCTGAAAACGGGGGAAAATTATTACGCTACGGGCACTAGACTTAAACGAGGGTGCGTTGGTCAGCTAGTAGGTACACGTAGTATATACACATTAATTTTCTTTCTAATGCTACTACTACTTAATTTGTAGAACAAAAAACTTAAACGGCTTGAAGCTTATTTGTTCTCACTGGAATTTACACTTCAAATAAAATGTAGTTTTTTTTAAATTTTTTCCTTATAATGTTATATATTATTTATAATACTGATGTGATGAATAACAGGCAGTACGTCAAAGTTATCACTGAGTCACAAATAAGTATATATTGCTAATTAAAATGGCCAACATAGTTACACATTATTATTTTATTAATTTATACAAGTTTATGCAACAGTGTTTACTCTGGGAATTAATTTACATGTATGTATGAGCCTAGCGTTACTCGCTGCCTAAAAACAATCTTCGGGGTGAGGCTAGTCTAAAAAGTTTTACAAGTCATCCTCTTTATAGCATCAGCTTTCTAGCAGTGATAGTCCCTCAAAATTAGTTCAACCGTTCTAAAGATTAGCTCGAACAAACAGACAGAGGCATACAAAAATGAAAAAATATGTATAAAAGGTATTTATAGGTACACAACACATTATGCATAAGATATGTAATGTCTCCAACTCGTCAGAAACAATGAAAACAACTGTTTTAACCTGCTCAGATTATTTTAAATTAGTTATTAAAACGACAAACAAACGTAAATTCACAATTGTTGGACATGTTTTTTACTTCTCTATTCATTTTAGCTGTGTGTATCATGTCATTTGTGACCGAACGCCTTGCGATTATATTAGACGCAGTGATAATTTACAAATCAACAGTGTGTGCCACGAAATGGGGCGTTTTGTGTTTATAATCGGTGAGTTTATTACACGCATATGACTTGCTTATATGAGATTGGGCTTGTGTCGAAATATGCCTGCTTGAAGAAATCCTGAAATAATGGTAGAAGTTAAAAACTAGATTTTGAAGTGTTTTTAAGTTTAAAGTGAATAAGTGTATTATGAAAAGGTGATAAATAAAAAGGACATTTCACATTTATTAGTGATACAACTAATAGTGTGTGTGTAAGTAGGTTAGGTTAAAACATGCTACGTAAGTGTTTCGGATGGCGTAAGAAAGCGGTACCCGGATCTCTCCCGTCTCAGGCGCAGAGTGGCACAACGTGGTGGTTTAGTGGGTAGTTTGGCTGGGGTCAGTCAGGAGCCCGACACAAAGTGAACCCCCCCCCCGGGGGGGGGGAGCGAAGTGAGTAAAGGCATTCCATCAGTTAAAAAAAGAAATGCTACGTAAGTGTAAACAAAAGTAATCTGTGTGATTGATGGGAGAGTCACGACCGGAGTGATACTACGGCCTCACAAAAAACCGGTGTGAAACAATGCTTGAGCTGTGTTTCACTGAGTGAGTGAGAATACCGGAGATTCATATCCAACCTCTCCTCCAAAGGCCGGCTACGCACTAATGACGCCTCTGGTGTTGCGGGAGTCCATGGGCGGCGGTAATCTATTACCAAAAGGCGATACGTCCGCTCGTTTATCCCCTACTCTAAAAAAAATGTAAAAATAGCGATATTTGAAAGTTATTTTGTCAACGAGTTTCAAACCTTATTTTTGTCTTTCTAAAAATACATTGGATAGTCTAGTACTTGGGTTGTGAAGGTGTGGTACACTTGCTCCACGTGAAAAATCTGGGTTCAACGACATCGTAGTGAATTTGAACCGAGCCCAATCTACTTTGAGAGAAAGATTTATGAGAAGACATATACACTTTGTTTACCATTATTACGTTATTTGTTTATGAAATTTGAGATCGGTTTTGTTGGTAACGCGATCGACTGCTATTATTATTTATTATGATTATCATATGACCTATTGACAGGCATATTTATGCAGCGTTCAGTGATACGGCTTCTGGCTTAGCATTGATGGATACGAACAATTTTTCTGGGTAAAATATGTTTAATATAACTTTACATGTGTAAGTTTCTCTTAGACTGTAGTAGGTAGTTAGAGTTGTTAGTGTGCTCAAACTTTCTTTTCATTCGTTCGTTCGCTTTTCGAGTTTGCATACAGGCACGTGGCCCAGACCTTCTTAAGATATTGCTCCCTGAATATCTCTTTTCTTTCGTTAAACTTCCAATTTTCCAGCTTACCTGGAAACGCCGATGTGTAATGTGTGACATAGAAGTAAGTCTATTACCATGGATGCATCATATTACGTCAGAGGTCATCCTCAACGGGCTATAATAATATAATATTATAAAATCTGGACAAAGGATGGAGGTTTTAAAGATTAGTATAGGGTTGGCTGTAGGTTTTCTCCTCCTTGCAGTGATTTAATCTTACGTGGTTTGTGTCTTATTTGACTTACGACACCCCGGGGATGATTAGGGGTGGTGAAAATCTGTATCCATTATCATACTGATAAAATTATAGTCGATACGGTATAATATGAGTATCGAATACACTTCGCACTCTTCTGTACAACGTTTCACTACTCATGCTTTGAGTCTTATTCGTAAGCTAAGTTTCAATGTCCTAAAAATGAATTCTCACATACAGACAGACCTGCCTATATTGCTTAAAATTACTAACGCACTCAGTTAATACTTAATTAGTATCTTCTCCAGTCAGTTATCTGACTGCCTCGGTGGCGCAGGGGTAGCGTACGCGACTGCTACCCATGAGGTCTCGGGTTCGAATCCTGGGCCGGAACAAATGTTTGTATGATCCTACAAATATTTGTTTCGGAGTTTGGGTGTTTTCTATGTATAGTGTGCATGTATTTACAAAAAAGAAAAAAGTATTTATGCATTCATATCAGTTGTCTATTACCATAAAACAAGCTTATGCTTAGTTTGGGACTAAATGGCATTGTGTGTTTAGATGTTCGAAACATTTATGAGATGTTCGAAATATTAGTTATATAAAATTTCACTGCCAAAATTTGAATTGTGCAGCCGTACAAGGTCACATTTGGTCACATGCATAATTATATTCGTGTAGATAAAATTAAATTAATGTGTAAGTACTTATAAGCCATCACTTGACAGATCAATGTAAATAATTTTTCAAATACTAAATGTATTGATTACACAAGATGACATCACCGCTATAAATGAAGCTTAAAGATCCGGCACTTGATTTTCGAACGCACTTTTTTCTAAATGATACTTATTTTTTTACTAAAATAAAATACCCACAATCATGGGTTTTACCTAATTGTTATTATATCATTTCAAAGCTTACAATTTGATTTTTCCTTAAATATAAAAGGACTTGATAGATCTTCGAATTTACCAGCATTACACAATTCGCTTTGATAAGTATAATTTATTCTGCGGTTCCTTATGCACATCTGCGGGTATTATAGTATATTCTAAAAATACAATAAAAGGAGAATCTTTATGGTGTATCGTAAGCATTATTTTCTTCTAAATCAGGAATCCTGAAAAAAAAAAACAATCATTTAGAGAAATCACAATCAGAATTCAGAAAAACAGACACAAATCTAGTAAAACAGACGTGCTTGATGTCATCACTTAGATTAAAAAATATACAGGGATTTTTTAGAAAACAAAATACTATCTTTTTAAATTGTAAGATGTAAAAGATTTTTCATACAAGTGGAAGAGTTATGTGGAAAGTTTTTACAAAATCATACGTATAAACGTACGTACGCTTTAGACAATTTTCTCTTAAACCAATCATTAGATCAACACATATAATTCCAACACAACATCATGTGATTTAATCTAAAGTTAAATTAATTAAATATTTCAGATCACATTATACTGTAAGTTATTACGATTTGTCTGTGGCGATGATAAATTAGGAATACAAAGTCTAATCATCACTATTCATCTCATGAGTAACACAAGAGATACGTAACATCTAACTAAATCATAACTTTCCAACATCGTCCTTCGCCACAGAAATATCATCCCCATCATCTTGATGGTTGGCAGTCCCCAATTGTGCGCTTTTCAAGGAACTTTCTGCTTTGCACAACCAAACTGTGGAATGAATTGTCGCCTGCGGTATTCCCGGACCAATACGACCTTCAAACCTTCAAGAAAAGAGCGTACTCCTTCTTAAAAGAATAACTACCTCGTTGGTCTAACGGTTGACGTATCCAACTGCCGATTAAGAGGTCTTGGGTTTAAATCCCGGTGGCCCGATTAAGATAATAGTAATGCTTAATAACAGCTTCTACTATGGAAGTTGGGGCCTGTACCCCCGTGCCTCGGAGAGCACGTAAAGCCGTTGGCCCTGCACCTGATCGCTCCCCGGTCTTGTCGGATAACCGTCCCATTGGATTAAGAGAGTGCAACTGTGTTCGCGCACACACTTGTGCTCTATAATGTTTCCGGCGTAGTTGGTTGGTCTTAGTTGAGACTGGCCGCCGTGGCCGTAAACGGCTAGGAGAACATCAACACAAAAGACCACTATTGGAGTAAATTACACAGGAAAACAACACTGCGATTGTGAAAAGAAAACTTAAAATAATGCCTTTTTGCCGCCCCCATCTGCCCAGCATGGTGTACTAGGCCAGAAGCTCCTTTATAAGGCGAAGCCGTATCCAGCAACGAACTTTTAAATACTGCTGATGTGATGTATTGTAAAAGATAGTGCCCGAAATGCCTTTTGGAAAATTGGCCTAAAAAGAAATGAAGCACAGACTCACGGTCTTTGTTTTAGAACGGAAGAAAACAAAACATTTATTTTAAAATGTTATACATATTTATACATTAAGCGTTCTTGACTGTTTCTGTCTTTAGAATATCAATGAGCAGCCCATAAACAAACTTATTAATAATTTATACGCCAGAAGGTTTGCTCTTCAGAAATATTTAATTTGGACCAAAATCAGGCTCTAAGAAATTCATAGCTCTTGAGATTTCTGTTTATTTCGTAGAAGAATAATTTCAATAAATGGAGACACAATTCATATAAGTTAACGTTAATAAGTTTCTCATGGAAACTAAATCTGATTGACTCAGCTTTTAGTTCCTGGGATCTTATGGTCTTCTGCCCTCAGTCAAACATGATTCGTGAAAAAGAAATTCACCTAAATTGTTAGCCAACATATATGTGCAATCAGGATCCATTGGATTTCACCTTGATTATAATTTAAGTGGAATTATAATAACACACACATACCACCAATTTGGATGACTGATGAATATCAAAACAACCTGAAAAAACAACTCCCAGTCTAGAAGCACTAAAAAGCAAAAAAATAAACTGGTCTTGAATTACTATGTGAGGATTGTTGCCCATGCCTAATGAACACAAAAAAAATGAATCATAGCAATGTATGTACGCGCCTAACACCGGATCAACTGCACCAAATTTGATATGTTTTATATGTTTGTCATTGTCAGCATTAGGTTCGTATAGAAGAAAAAAAACGGAAGTGTAATGTTTTCATCTGCGACTGTCACTATCCCCGTGGGAAGCTGAAGCGGGTATACATACTAAAACAAGTATTTGGGAAATTTACAAAATAATTACGAAAAAAATGTCGATACGAAAGCTATAAATTAAAATTTAGTAATGATATCATAATGTGTGCTAGGTACCTGTTCTATCTAAATCTGTTTGAAGTCGTAATCGTCTCTGGATAAGTAACATTATTAAATAAAATAGGTACGTCTAGAAAGTGTAATTAATTCCTGTTTAAGGAAGACTTCTTGACTATGATGACAAATTCAAATACGTTAAAAAACACCAGATATTGTGCATCTTAAATAATTAATACGTACATTTTACGTTTCAGCGTTGGTCGTAGTATCTCTGACACATGCACAAATACCTCGTAAGAAAGGCTCATGCCCCCCGACACTACCAGTGGACATATGCGAGCCAGCATGTGGCCCTGAAATACCATGCGAGGGAGAACAGCTGTGCTGTCCTACAGCTTGTGGAGGATCGATGTGTGTCGATGCTGTGACGCAAAGGCACTTTGTGGATTACGGTTAGAATAATACTTTAGTTTAAATTCACAATATCAGCTTTTTCTGTAGAAGTTAGAGCTCTATCGTCATATGGTACTTGTTTGTATGTATGTACCCAGTATGTATTCTTCTATATAATAGAAATATATCTATGATTGTTATATGTCGATAGAGGTGCTATCAAAAGAGCGCAAAAGATAATTAGGTTTAGACATACAAGCCCTTTATTGAGGTGCTCATAGCCCAGTTGCACTCGGTGATTAGAAACAATCACTGAGGGTAAGCAACGACGGCGCGGTCAGTACCTGGATGGGTGGCCGCTGATGGCATGTTACCATGAGCAACTCCGTGATTCGGAGGTCACGTTAAGCAGTCGATCCCGGTTGTTATCATAATCCTATGATAACAACCGGGATCGACTGCTTAACGTTGCCTCCAACTAAGCTTCACGACTGTTATCCAACAGTCGTGAAGCTTAGTTGGAGGCCTTTGGGCGGCAATTTTGTACTGTCCTACTTCTTGTTTAGTTGTTGAATGATAGACGAATGCTACCTTTCATCTCTCAGTTTTTGCTCATTGCTAAAATGTAGTTTTCTGTGTGATGAGTAACTGTTAAAATATAACAAAATTAAATATTCTTTCAGTGAAGCCCGGCAATTGTCCAGAATTTCCTCGAGGACCGTGGGTGTGCACTCACACATGCACAGGCGACTCCGACTGCCCGCGGACGCTGAAGTGTTGTGCCAACCGATGTGGAGCACTCACTTGCCAGAGACCAGAAACCGTGCCAACTGCACCTTCTGAATAAATATCTTGTATTAACTATTAATTTTTAATAATATAAGTAATAAAGTACAGAGTGACCAGTAAGAGGTATTATATTTTATTTTTATGGTGATACACTTGCCTCAGATAGCAAAAGATATACTATATTAAAAAAAAAAACCAACAACACATTTGGCCAGACCCGGGCATCGAACTTCAATCTAACTTCTAGAGCACGAGGCAGTCAAGACAGAGCAAGGTAAGACTAATCACTGAATCAACACAATGAAAAGAAAACTATCTTAAATATTCTATGCAGATATTGTTTGTATCCAAAAAGCTCGTCTTGTGTTTGTTTTTTTTTGTTTAACACCACCGCAGCGTATAACCTTGAAGATAATCTGCTCAGTTATTCCTTGCACTCCATATTTTCCATTTCTTGTAAGGTCTTATACGCATTGGTCCTTTTTGTTAAAAGACTTTTTGTACTAAATAGATGGTGAAGTTTTCTTGACGTCCCTTGTACCTACTGTTCTTCAATGTTTAGGCACTTATACAAACAAACTGTTCCTTATATACAGTTTGTAAAAAGCTTAATATCTATTTAAATGTAAAACAGTATTTTATTTATGAAAATAAACATTCAACCATTGCATAAATATTGCTTTTGAGGAGAGGTCTTTATCCAGCAATGAACTACATATTATAGGCTGTTGGTGATGGTAAAACTTAACAAGCTGGTTTGTTAACTTAGTAAATGAATATTGTGTTCAAACTTATCAGTCAAAGTAGTAGAGTCAAATTGATTTCAGCACGAACGGGCTGGCTAGACTGGGTTGGTACTAACCTTACACAGAAAGCCAACCTTAAACGACAGAATTTTACTGTCGTGTTTCGTTGGTGACTGCAATATCGGACGCCCAATAATGCAGAAGCAATAGGCCGCCATAATGTGGGTCATAATGCTGCATTATTGCATTGTGTGTATTCGCAATGAGTATAGTAGCTACGGCAGGCTCATTTTCATGATAAAAATAGTATTAATGGTATTTATGATTGGTTTGCTTTTGATCGAGCTTCCAGCTTGATTACCTAATGACGAAGATTAAATCTTGTACTGTCTTTTGTCTTAGCGATAGCAATAATACCATATATTAGTATAATAATGTTCAAAAATTAAATAGCTTTTAAGTTTTGATTGTAACTGTTCTGCAAGCACTCGTTTAAGCTCCGCTACACAATTCCATTTTCATTTCGAACACTCAGCATGCTATGAAAGTTGACCTAATTTTGTTGTGGTGTTTAGATTCTACTTTTTAGGTAAAACATATTTGATATTTACTGCTCAATTTTTTATATACATGTTATGCCTATGAATGTTACACAATAGAGTTTGAATTTTCTCTTTAACTTCGATTTTTTCCTACAATAATATTAAGAGGGCTGTTTGGAACCAATTTGTAACTAGCGATTTTCAGAGTAAAATTCATTTTTTGAAAACATTAAACCCAATCTGTCCCGTACACACATTAAGCTGTATCTACCTAATGATTAAAGTAGATGGATTTATTTACCTGCAAATTTCGACCGTGGTAGGGAATTCTTTAAAAGTAGAAGAGGCTCACCCCTTTTATATCTCGTGAACTTTTCGTGTACATCCCTACAATTTCTTTTTATATTGGAGCATTACAATGAAACATTCACAATACGTTTCGATCCTAAATCCTTCTTGCGAAATATGAAAATTGTTTATATTCACAAATACATGGGCTTTGTTAGAAGTTATTATTTTGTATTGGACGTGCCTAAGTTAAATTATAAAGCTAAGCTGGATTTATTTGAAATGTGGGGAAGTAAATTGAATTATATTATGAATGAGTTACGAGCCTTATATTTTGTTAAGAGATTTCTTTAATGTTAGTACATGCTTACCTACTTAAAGTGTAGTTATGCAATTATTTTAATATACCTTCCAAGTTTTTTAGCTCTCGTGTTGCATGACATTTGTTATAATTAACTAGTGGTCGCCCAGCGGTCGAAATTCGATCATAATTCTTTGTTTTTTGTTTTCAGCTTCCAGCAATTCACACTCCTCCTTGTGATACTTTAACTTTATTCTCATTTTAAAAACGTTTTTAATGGTGTATGAGAATATTTCTGAAATATATTAAGGGGTTTTCAGAAGAATTTTAATAATGTTCCTGATTTACTTCTTCATTACTGGATTAAATATGTGATTTATCTATTTGAAGCAGACATATCACACATTTAATTCAATTGCCCATAATGCGAGTATTTCACAGGATAAAAAATGACAATTCTGTGAAAAATATTTACCAAAGTGTCATTTGTAAAGCTCGGTATACATGAACTGAAACCGTAAGTCACAACCTGTAAAAGAATCCTAAAGTAAAGTCATTTTGGCTTTCATCTGTATATCATTTGATATATGACGCCATTAGGTTGCTTTTAAGGAACATGGAATCGACAACTTCGAAGGCATTTCACTTTCACAGATTTAACTTTTAGTACCTTTTTTATTTTTGGTTCCATTTAATAAATAGCATTGTATGCTTTTCCATTAGCACAAACATTCTGAACTTAAATATATCCTAGCTAAGCCAAGCCAGTAATTGATGCCAAATATAAACCATTTGTGAATTAATCGTAAAATATTAGTTGGTTACCATTAGGTTAAAATTGCGCACATGCGAACTTTTAAGTGTTTGATTTGTTAAATAATTAGTTTAATAGGATGATTTATTTAGAGGGAAAATGTTGAATCAAATTCCTTTCATAGATGATAGTTTTTTTATGGATTAGAGGGCAAACGAGCAGCCTGATAGTAAGCGATTAACGCCGCCCCTGGCCACCCGCAACACCAGAGGAATCACAATTGCGTTGCCGGCCTTTTAAGAAGGAGTACGCTCTTTTCTTGAAGGTTTGAAGGTCGTATTGGTCCGGGAATACCGCAGGCGACAATTCATTCCACAGTTTTGTTGTGCAAGGCAGGAAGTTCCTTGAAAAGCGCACAATTGTGGACTGCCAACCATCAAGATGATGGGGATGATAGTTCTGTCGCGAAGGACGATGTCGGAAAGTTATGAGTTAGTTAGATGTTATGTATCTCTTGTGTTGCTCATGAGATGAATAGTGGTGATTAGACTTTGTATTCCTAATTTATTATCGCCACAGACAAATCGTAATAACTTACAGTATTATATGCTCTGGAATATTTAATTAATTTAACTTTAGATTAAACCACATGTTGTTATGTTGGAGAGATTGGATATGGGCTTTCGGTATCCTTACTTACGGGAACAAAACGCAAGCGCTTTTTCACACCGGTTTCCTGTAAGGCCGTGGTATCACTCGAAGCGCGGCTCCCCCATAGTTTTTATCTTGTTAAACGCCCGTTTAAGTTATTCTATTTAATTTTGTTCTTTCAAAGGGTTTCTATGCTGAATATAAGATTACAAGTAACTTCTTGCATAGGCCCTTAGTTCAATTTAATTCATATTGAACAAGGCCCGCAGCAATTTGCATATGAAACGAGTATTATTGTTATACGATGTGTATAATTTAGTTCAACAAAAACTAGCCGCAAAATCCTTTGCACAATAAGTTCCATATTAGAACATTTAACAGTATGGGACTACCTATCAAGAAACTCTAATGTCAGGCAAAAAAAGTGTTGCATAGTTTTCTAAAAATAAACTTTTAATAACAGCTCTGATCATGGACGTTGGTGGACGGGGTTGGATCCGCTTACCACGCCCTATGACACTCGTTACTGAGAAGTCAGTGCTCTCAAATAAACTGACAACTAGTTCTGACTTGGAATCCAGTTTGTCCTCAGGGTTGTAGAGTTCCGTTCCCAGTTGCTTCGTAGACAAACTGACGTTTAGGGAACACCGGTTGAACTGGTAATCGACCCCAAATAATCTTTCACGGGGAATTAAAAGTGACTATGACGTGTTAATAGAGACTTAAAACAAAGATTTCGCATTCTTAAAGAATAAAATAGGCTCAACTTTAAATAAATCATCAGGCTAAATAAAATAAATCATTTCCTTCTATAAAAATATAGACAAATCAAAGCGCTGGAACGTCGGGCGATAAAACGGATCGACTTCATATATCATGTTGCCTCAATTACCCCCAACATTAGGTGTGGCGTATAAGAGAATCTAATGTATTGTAACAAGGAATTTATTGTAAGAACATGATGAATGATGCTGGATGGCGAACTCAAGGAAAAAATGTTAACAGAAATTATTTTTAACAAATCGAGGTTTATTTTCGAAGGTACTTTTTATGAACACGACAAATGGCAACATCTATGGACACCTGAGATTCAAGAGTCAGAAGTGCGTTGCCGTTCGTGAAGTTTGAAGTCCCCCGATCTTGAGGATGGTGGTTCAGGTTTCGACAAAAATATATAAAGGATTTGCCCAGTAGCAGTTTCTTGTGAAATTCTCGTTTATCACTCCTTGGAGCCGATCGCCATAGAATGTAGTGACTGCTAATAAAAAATAAATCGATTTTACCTTCAGCCCCAAATCGATTAACGTCATTGAATGGGACTATATTGAAAGTGGTAGGTCTACTAAATAAACTAAATCATCCATAAGTCCGCCCCGCAAGAATTCTTAATCAATTCTTAATTGGTAGTCCACCTTCTCTACAACCACAGAATAATTTCAACAGTAGACTAATTTGATATCGATGTTTTTTAAGGTAAGTCTAAAGTTAACTGATAAGATTATGTTACAAGAAGCATTAATATATTGGTACATTCTTTTTTGATATAAATTGTGAACCTAATACACAAACTACAGACAAAAATGACATACCAAATAATATGTATTATTAAATATATACTTGCCACAGACAAAATACTTTCTCGAAATCGTTGATTTCTATTCTATTGATATTTCTCTTCCATAAGAGTAGACACCATTTTATAATAATAACAAATCACTTTATTGTACTCCGCATGCGTTTCAAGGTAAGCCTAAAATTAGAGAAGTACAATTGGTGGCCGTATCACCTAGAGGAAATCTCTTACATGCAACATACATAATGAAGAGAAACTATGATAAATAGAAAGTGTAGAGTAGTGTCGAGTGTAAAACTTCGTAAAACAAAAAAAAAGATTATTATATATCGTTAAAGTAATACACGATGTGAACTATTTTGTGTGTGTTTACTTACAATTTTAAGACTTGTTAAAATCTTAAGACCCACGCTACCAAATATAGTTGCCGGCAACGCACTTGTGACGCCTTTGGTGTTGCGAGTGTCCATGGATGGTGGTAATCGCTTACCACCAGGCGACACGTCTGCTCTTTTGTCCGTTATTCCATAAAAAAATAGGTAAGTAGTAGTATACTAATACTACAAAGTAACACTGTCTGTCCGTCTATTACGCTTTTATTATATATATTTGGTTTGGATATACAAAGTTATAAGGTAATAAAATATTTTTTTTAATTCGATTACTACAGAAATTATTTATTTATGTTATCGCTACTACAATCATCTACGGACTTGTTTTTCCAAAACGTGTATTGCCTAACTGGATGATATTTTAGTACTCTGTGTCATCAATTCGTATTCATTAATTTTAGACCCCAGGTTGAAGTGTGATGAAGTAGGTCACACTAGACTCCGTTCAGTTGGGCAAAAATAGAGGATCCATTTTTATTTCACCGGTTGGAAAAACGTGCCAATAAAAACGATTGATTGATTGGTTCGAGAATCGCTATGTCGATTGGGAGTAGTTTTATATTATGATAATATGTACTTTTATTTCTGTTACCTTTTACAAGCTTTTATGGTAGTTTCATCTGTCCCGACGTTTGTCTGATTTCGAATCTTGCAATTTAAAATGAATTATTTCCACTTCCCGGTTTCCTATGTTTGAAATGTCCATGTCTGTATTAATTCCAAGTTGCCGCCGTAAAAAAATGGCGGCTTAAATATTTCTAAACAATCCACCTTATATAGGTATCAAATGAAAAGGCTTACAGTTATTTTTTAACAAGTAATAAAAGTTAGTTTTAAAAACAAAACCTTTATAAATAAATTATTTGTTAGGTTTGAGATACGTATTGTGTTATTAGTTTGATTCGTCAAA
This sequence comes from Hyphantria cunea, assembly GCA_003709505.1. Taxonomy (NCBI): domain Eukaryota; kingdom Metazoa; phylum Arthropoda; class Insecta; order Lepidoptera; family Erebidae; genus Hyphantria; species Hyphantria cunea. The sequence goes on from PKRV01001464.1 coordinate 281,790, forward strand.
ACTTGTCTTTAAAAATGTTTACTGTATGTGCCTGTACTGTTGTGTAATATTTTACTGCACCTGTGGTGTAGTGGTTTAAGTGATCACCTTGCCGTTTGAGTATTAGGGTTTTAGTCTCCACATAAGACAACGTTGTGTGATTCACAAGTCTGAGTCTTGGTATTCTGACTGCAAAGTCCTCTGTGACACGGAATATATTTCATAAATAGAATTGTTTTTGAAGAAAATGGACTGCAATAGGCTGATGATAATGATAATGATGATGAGTGGTTTTTTTAATGAAAAATAGTGTTGTGTTTGCATTACTTTATATATATATATATATATATATATATATATATATATATATATATATATATATATATACATAACCGTTTAACTCTGAAACTTGATCTCTTGTTATCCATAAATAACATTTATCACCATAAATCGAATCACGGACAAAAAATAATATTCTACAGAATGAGAATAAACAAAAATTTGAATCTTTCACCAAACATTTATATAACCACAGTATCACTCAACGGACAATATAAAAATAAGCAGACGCGGCATAAGGCGCATTGTCGCAAGCTCCGTGCTGAGTACAATGTAGATGCCATTGTCACGATTATTGTCTGCCAGCCGACTGTTGCTGAATGGACCTTTTATACCACCGTTTTGATGAAAAATATTATACTCGCAACCATGACAAACTGTTATTTTTATCAACATTGATGTTTAACATCTTTTAACAAATTCTCAAGTGGTATTTCTGATCATTGAAAACCTCAAAGTTAGTTACTGTTTCACATTTGCCATCACCCACTGTACCGCCTTATTCGAGTAATAATAATGAAGGAACAATATCAAAAAAAGCCACGTAAAAAGGTGAAGAAAATCGTGGCTGAGAAACTTCAGAGAGTGGATAGGGATCGCCAGCATAGAGAACTGTTTCGTCTAGAAAAAGCCTTTCTATTTTTTATTCTGCCACCAGAGCTCTACTAATTGCAGAGCTGACGGATAACCTTATTTAGTGGAGAGCCACTGCAAGAAGAATTAGACGTCAGAGGAAACAATTGTTCTATGTTAGCGATCCATATCTACTTTGTTCTCACTTTTCTGTGATCGTAAAAAGGAACGTAAGTGTGTATTCGGAAGTTTATTAAATCATGTTACTTGACTTGACCTTTAATACATTGTTTTTCTTTCATAAGTTGCGGCTATTTACCTAAGTAACAGGTAAGTATAAATGAAATCACTAATAATAACAAGATATACAGTTTCTCAATTGATTACTAAATATTCCTCAAAACTGAGCAAAATAAAGAATTATTTTATCCAATTGCATTTTAATTAGGCGAGGCGCTCTAGCCCAGTTGCACACAGTGATTAGGAATAATCACCGAGGATTAGCAATGACGGCGCGGTTAGTACCTGCATGGGTGACCCCAGGTGGCATATTATCATGAGCTTCTCCGTGATTCGGAAGTCACGTGTCATGCCAAGTAGTCAGTCCCGATTGTTATCATACGATAACAGTCGTGAAGCTGTTGGAGGCCTTCGGGCGGCTTTAAAACATCCAACAGCAAGATGACGTAGACACAACGTTGTCTTGCCAGTCCCCACCTCGCACTTGGCCAGTGTGGGGACGTATGGCCTTAAGCCTCCTCTGAGAGAAGACCCGAGCCCAGCAGTGGAACATTATAGGTTGTTGATGTACTCTAAAATGTCCAGAACCGTATAAAGTGTGAATTAAATTAAAATCTTTTGATTGTAATTCACTGTTACCACTACTGTTACAATTTTACAAGTAATGTTGTTTATTTAAGGTACAAATTAATAAATATAATGTTTGTAAAGTCCCCCGCGATACAGAATATGATGAATAGAGCGGGAGTAGTCTTTAAAAAATATATAAAGCTATTTTGTAAAACCGTAATGGTGACAAAGAGTACCTCTCAAAAACCAGTCCGTATTTTGTTCTCCGCAAAATTAAAGGAATAGATCTCTTTTATAAATGGATGTAAATGACTTCGCATAAATCTGTATTATCTGTTATATTGAGTTTGTAATTGAGTGATATATCTGACAAATTGAATCCAAATTAATAAAGCTTCATTATTCTCAATTCCTATCATTGGGTTAAGGATTTAAATGCCAAAAGGGAACCTTTTTGTGTTTTAGTCTTTTTCAATTTCCCAATTTATGTGTACATTTTAATAGTTAGGAATTTTATCGCGATAGGATTATATAGCGATAGCTAATCAATCATCAATCAGTGGATATGAAGCAACCGACTTCAGCCCCCAAACAAAAAAGAATCATCAGAATCGGTTTACCATCAATCGATACGTCTGCTCATTTGCCCCCAATCCCATAAAAATCTTTTTATTTAAGTAAACCCTCGTGATTTCATAAACTCTTACTTCTCATGATTCATTACTTCACGTTGAAAAAAAAACGGTATAAAACCATCTTGAAACTTTATTTCCAATGCAAGTTGAAAATTTGCAGTTATTTCTCGACTTGACTTCGTATTTTTATTGGTAACGGAAGTAGTACTTTGCAAGAGACTTACAGTTTCTTAAAGATTTTTTTATTTCTTTCTACAAATCTTGAAGACATTGACTGTATAATGTTAAGTGTTTAAGGAAGAAAATTTTTAAATCGTTCATGGCTTATTTCATTTTCAAATATATCTGACCTAATAACTCTAAACTAGCCATTGTTGAATAATCTGCATCACAGAAACGGCTCCAAAGATTTTTATGAAACTTTGAAGTATGCAGAGGGTTTCGGGAGCTATAAATTTATTTAGCTAGGATATCATTCATATTTTGAAAATTTATCATAAAAACACTATTCCAGGTTATCCAGATACTTTGTATTCAAACTAGCTATTGTATACAGCATTGTTTGCGTAATTGTTTTTTCTTTCATGTTTCTAGTTCTGTTAATTCCTTCTATATAATCGAACAATCTACACTTTACCATCTTTTTCATCTACATCTTTTTTACCTGGGTGTTTTCTATGTATAATATGTATGTATTTATAAAGAAAACTGTAGAAATGTATTCATCAGTTGTCTAGTAAAAAAAACATAAGCTACGCTTAGGCCCAACTAGTTGGCGTTGTATGTTAAATGTCCGAAATATTTGTTCATTATTTTATATTCATCTTCGGATGAAATTTTTAGAAATCCATTCCATTTTATTTCTCGAAAAGTCAGTAACATCAGTATATGGAATGTTTTATAATAGAGGCCAGTAGCAACAATTTCATGGCATCTATATAATCTAATCGATGTAGATAGGTCACCTACGTTACTGGTGTACTCACCTTTTTTACTGTATTGTCTAAGTTACAGGAGCCCAAAGACATTATTTTAGAATAAGTCAATAATGTGTATTGGACTGGAGACTGCCTCGGTAGCATAATGGTGGTATACTATTTCACAGTCCTGGGTTTGATTTTTCGGTCAGACCAAATGTTTGTATGATTTGAATATAATTTTTGGGGAGTTTGTGTGTTTTCTATGTATAATATATTTTATAAGTGAGGTCTTAGAAAAACCTTTATGTATTCATAAGTCAATCTAGCGGTCATAGTATAAGCTTTGCTTAGTTTGAAGCTAGATGACGCTGTGTGTCAGATGTACGGAATAATTAGTCAGTTTGTGCATACTAAAGTTAAATACTTTTTCATTTGTGGTTTTATTTTATTCAAACTAAGGTAATATTAAGTATAAGTAGAAGCATTTTGTATCATGTCAGCTTTAAATTTAATATTTAAAGTTAAGGGAGGTCGGGGAAAATGTATGAACGGTGGTCTGCCTATCAAAATCTAACGCCCTCTGTGGAAATGAGTGGCTAATAAGGCCATAAGCGAATTATGGCTAGCGTTTATGTCTAAATGAATGGGAGGTTTTATCAAATAAAAAAAGAAAATGCTTTAAATATAGGCTATATTTTTATTATACGTTAGTTTATCATTAGTTTTAATTAATAGTTATATCAAGAATTATATCGTTTGGGTTAGCAGCAGGCAGTAAGACTGATTACCGTCCTGATGTCTTTCTCAACATAAATACCACAATAATGAAATCACATGTGCACAAGTACCAACAGTACGACGTCCAGTTAAACACGTATAGTAATACTATCTAAATGCATTTCTTCCTTCTACATTTCTGTTAACTAATATAAAGGTATAATACTGTTTGGCTCTGGTGTGACTGGAATGTATCCTGGCTCTCAAAAGAGACACATCTTTACTTACTTTTTCTTCTCCAGTGTTGTTCCAAACATTGAAATTACGTCTATTATGTGGTTATTTGTAAAATCGTGAGACAGATCTCCGCTTAACAATTGGTTCCCATCTTAGGCTGTAATGTGTTCGATAGAGATACGAGCACGTAGTGGTATATAAAAATTGTAAGAAGTTAGCATATGAACTTTAAATTGTTAGGTATTCGGAGATGGGTTTCATGTAAACAACCCCTAAAAATACAACGGCTAGCTGTATTTGATGCTCTTGCGAGCTGTGGTGGGTTGGGTGGTTAAGATGGTTCTGGTGAAACCGATTCCATCGATGCTTCGTCTATTCTGTTGTTTTCTTTGTTAGTTCCGACATTAACAGATACTCTATAAGCTCTTTTTGCAGTGTTAATTCTATGCCAACAACGATGAAAAGTGAACACAACTTGTTCAAAGGGTATCTGAAACAAAATTTTAAATATGTCGGCAATTTGCATTGAGGCCTTTATAGCGATATGTATGCGAGCATTTATGGTTATAACCAGAGAAAATATAACAATAGGATAAACACAAAAAAAAACACGAAAATATTATTAACTATCCACGTCAAGTCACCTTTCTACCTATCATCACCAACTTGTACACATTAGTGCAGATGTTAAACCGTTTTTCCGCGTAAAAATAAGTATGTGATGAGTAGGTGTATAAAGAGCGACTAAAATAGAGACACTTTGTGTCTGTTTTTTAAATTGCCCCAGGGCAAGAATACTATTATCGACGGGTGGCTGAATTCCGGACGGAGAGTGGCGTTCGCCCTCCGCCCGTCGAGCCACGATGGCTCGTTGCTCTTCGCGGCTGGAGGCTCCACGTGCTGGCTTCGCCACCGTGGAGGCGCTCCAGCCGGTCATCCTCGATTGGGAGCCTTTCCTTCCGACTGATGCAGGTGCTTTCCGGGCACGGTTGCTTCGGTAAATACCTACACTCGGTCGCGCGGAGGGAATTGAGTCCCGCTTGCCACCACTGCGACTGCAGTGAGGACTCGGCCCGGCACACGCTGGCAGTGTGCCCCGCTCTGGCGCCGCAGCGCAGGGCCCTCACTGCAGTCAACGGAAGAGATCTCTCGCTACCGGCCTTCGTACGCTCCATGGCCGGCGACGAGAGCAGTTTTACTGAGGTCGTGACCTTCTGCGAGGAAGTCATCTCGCAGAAGGAGGCGGCGGAGAAGGCCCGGGAGGACGATCTCCACTCGGACCCGATCCGCCGCCGGCGAACCGGGTGGCGGAGGCGCGCCTACCAGCGCGTCATGCCGCCCTGAGTGTGGCCGCGGATGGTCGGGACGGGTTTTCCCCCCATCCGCTTCACAGGCCAGCCGCGAGGGGGCGACGTTACGCATGTGCCGTATGTCACCTAAATTGAGAGGATTTAACATTTAGAGACGGTGCCCGCTTCAGTGCGGGCAAACGCTGGGAGGGGTGCGGATGACGTAAGAAAGCGGTTCCCGGATCTCTCCCGTCTCAGGCGCAGAGTGGCACACCGTGTGATTTTAGTCGGTTCGATTCCGACACACCGCCCCGCCACAAACCCCGGTGGGGTGAAGGCCCGAGGGGGTTTCCACACGTAAAAAAAAGGGCAAGAATACTATAGTCTGTTTCTAGAAACAGACTATGGTATTCTAAAAAAAAGGTCGCCGTAACAAAATGGCACCTTACATATTTAATTTTATAACAACCCACCTAATATGGGTAGCAAATGAAAAGTCTTAAACTTATTTTTGACTGCCTCGGTGGCGCAGTGTTAGCGTACGCGACTGCTGTCCATCAGGTCTCGGGTTCGAATCCTGGGTCGGAACAAATGTTTGTATGATCTGCAAATATTTGTTTCGGAGTTTGGGTGTTGTCTATGTATAATATGTATGTATTTACAAAAAAAAAAGTATTTATGTATTCATATCAGTTGTCTAGTACCCATATAAGACAAGCTATGCTTAGTTTGGGACTAGATGGCGTTGTGTGTTAGATGTCCGAAATATTTATTTCTTATTATTTATTTATTTATTTTGTCAATACGAATAAGTTAAACAACTATCTCCAAGTTGATAACAGATGATGACAGTATTAAGTCAATATAACTTCTGTGCTGTGTTAAAAGTAATTTGCCCTCAAAATGTGTTTCAGTCACTATTTATGCTGTATTTCAACCTCTTAAGGTCTCGTCTACTGTGCGGCATAACATTTATAACATTTAACTGCCTCGGTGAAGCAGTGGTAGCGTACGCGACTGCTGTCCATTAGGTCTCAGGTTCGAATCCTGGGTCGGAGCAAATGTTTATATGATCTACAAATATTTGTTTCGGAGTTTGGGTGTTTTCTATGTATAATATGTATGTATTTACAAAAAAAAGTATTTATGTATTCATTACAGTTGTCTAGTACCCATACTTGTATTATGGTCCGCTTAGTTTGGGACTAGATGGCGTTGTATGTTAGATGTCCGAAATGTTTATTTATTCATTTATTTATTATTTGATCCTACGCTTACTGTAACCGCAGCATCCGCTTAATTTCGATAGATCCTTAATCTATCTAAGATTCTTTTTCTAGTTGGAGTCATTTTTATTCCCATTTGTAGATTTATTGTTTCCACTCTATATTTCGACACACGATACAAATCGTTGAGCTCTTATAAATTGAAAACGTAGCATACCCTCAGCTGTATGTGGGACATGTTCACGTTATTTTCGTTCGTGCACTCCCGTTCGCTGGTGTAAGGGCAATTGCGCAAATGCGGATAGCTCTTACGCTTCGATTGCTTTACAAATATGAGGACTTTTATTGCCTACCTGAATTGTAATTTTATTTTGGATCGTTGACTAAGAATACAGTTTTCAACCGCTTTTAATGCTATAGGTGTCGTTAGAGGCGATTATGAGCGAGATAAGAAAAACTTATAGCAACCCATATACCAAGCCATATACCAACCTGTTTGGCCAGCGTTGTGTAGTAGACGAAAATCTTTCCAAGAAGGATTCATTGCTCTATGATTGTACACAAAATCAGTGGGAATAATATGCTCTTTAAAAAAAATAGAATTCTCTGAACGGTGTAGGTGTAGACTCACATGAAACACATCACTTGGCGAAGTAGAAAGCAGCGTAGCGACCGCTTAAACCATTAGGCCAACCGTACAGTCATACGTTGGATGCAGCCAGCGCGGGACCTATTTACAGTGGTAACCTTCGTGGAGGTCTATGTCAAGTAGTAGACGTCTGAGTTGATGATGTTAGCATTATATGATAATTATTTTCACAGGAATAAACGCGGTAACGAAAATTGGAGAGGCCTATGTCTAGCAGTGGACTGCGATACGCTGATGATGATGAAGATGATGAACGCGATAACTTATTTAAAGGTTTTAAATACCTCTGATTTGCCTGACGTTTCAATCTGGTTGCACTGGTCATAGTCAAAGAGTGACTGGCTCAGCGGCGCACTCCCACCGTCGTCGAATCCGCGAAGTAGAAGATTCTTCATCCACTCGCCCATTTTTATTATTTTGGCGTTTATGATAGCATTGATTTTAATAATTTTGGTATGTTAACAGTCAACTTGAAAATCAGTTATGTAATCTCTTCGTTACTTTCACCAGTTTGACTGAGGTTTACCGGAACCCACCAGAGGGAAATCTTTAAATGGGGACATGACAATATGTCATCTAAGTGTTGTGTTAAATAAATTAAGATAATAGTTGCATCAATAGTGTTATAATGACTTTAAGTATCCTTGATATTAATTGACAAGCCAATACCTAGACAATTGGGTCAAAATTATTAATCCACTAATGCAATTATGCGACCGATGCCCTATAATTGATTCAGTCAGACAACAGTTGTTGAGCATGACTTAATTTACATGGTTGTCATATAGAAATGACACAGTTCTAAATCATAAATATAACTATAATATAAATGTTTCGGACATCTAACACACAACGCCATCTAGTCCCAAACTAAGCAGAGCTTGTATTATGGGTACTAGATAACTGATATGAATACATAAATACTTTCTTTTGTAAATACATACATATTATAGATAGAAAACACCCAAACTCCGAAACAAATATTGGCAGATCAAACAAACATTTGGTCCGACCCAGGATTCGAACCCGAGACCTCATGGACAGCAGTCGCGTACGCTACCACTGCGCCACCGAGGCAGTCAAAAATAAGTTTAAGCCTTTTCATTTGCTTTTTATTATTTTGCCCATTTTATTAATTTTGCCCATTTTATTAATTTGCCCATTTTTATTATTTTGGCGGTGGAAGAGCCTAGTCTTGATAAATGCATGGTTCTAAAGTTGCAGGTATATATATGCATATCTAACCGTTTACCAGCTATTTAACTAAAATTGTATTACACTCGCAACTGAACACGCCATGAAGATTGCCAACAGTGGTGATAACTAAAGGCTATAAATAAATAGTTGTTATTTTTGGATGTACAAATTAATTGTTTATTTATAAATGGGTAAAGGCTGCAAGCGCACCAGTGAGTATATATATCAATAACTATTTATTTTCAGCTGGCTCAAACATTAACACTTCACGCAACCATGTCCATGACGATCTACAGGAATTTACTCTCCGACCAACCTAGTCTTAAGAAGTTTTCACTTGAAAAATCATTACTCAATAAATCTTAGGCTACTGTGACGACTTCCACATACAGCGTCAACGTAAAATATATGACAACGCCATCCACCGAAGATACACTGAACTACGGAGTAACGAAGGAAACTAAGAAACTACCAATCCTAAATCGCGCAATAGAAGTTCTCGCGCCGATTAGCATATATACAACATCCTAACGTCAACCGTTGGGCAGTGGCCCGCCAGGCAGTATCACCTCGCCTGGTCGGAGGATCCTCCCTTTGTGTTGGAGGAACATGTGACCCGTTCCTCCACACTACTGTTATTAAAAAAATCTGTCAAAAACCGCAGCTGCTACCGCAGATAAAAACACACAATTTTTTTTGATAGTTAACGTCTTCTTCTTCTTCTTTTGATGATATGGCAATCAGCCGGATCAGCTATTTCTGCCAATGTCAAGTATTTAAAGTCTTCAATTCTAAGTCTTCGAGTCTTCAAGTGTTCGTCATGATGGAATTAATGATAAAAAAACATAAAAAATGTGGATGACATGAAACGGGGACCGTCTTTCGCAAAAACAAAAACCGATCTCCATAGTTAACGTCATTTGGTCCCTTAACAACGAGCTTCATGTCAAGCATCTCTAGTAACAATTTTACGCTGATGCAGAATATACAAATTCATCTGTATTAAGGCGTAAAAAGGTGTCATATGACGTCTTAACAAGATGGTCGCCTTACCATCACTTTAACGAAAATGATTAATGTGGGAATTATATTCTAAGACGACGAGTTTTTCATACTTTTCTTCAAGTAAAGGAAGTATTTACTGCAGGTAGTGGTTGTTTTTATCGGAGTCTGAAACATTTAAAAGTATTTGATTAAAATGAAAACATGCAATGAATTTGTTCGCAACTTTTGATCGCTTAAAGCCGAGCTGTTGAGCAAGTTAAATCTGAGCGAGTTTGCATAATGTTCGACTCATTTAACTTGGTTCAACCACTAAGTATTGATTTAATATATTTTATATATTTTGCAAGACGGACAAGATTATTGAGTTTTAATAAATCTCAGTTGTCCTACCTGTATCTGTTTTTTGGATAAATTGAATTGGTACGTATTGATTTATTTTAAAGAAAGCATAGTTTGACTTCTTTGATGTCACGAAGCATTTGAAGCAATCATGTCTAGTACTTTAATTTACGGTTGCAATTGTTAAGCATTTTTTATGGAATAGGGAGCATACGAGCAGACGTATCACCCGCTGGTAAGCAATTACCGCCGCCCATGGACGCCCGCAACACCAGAGGCATCACAAGTGCGTTGCCGGTCTTTAGGAGATGGGGAGGAGAATGGGGGGAGAGGTTGGTGTGTGGGTCTCTGATTTCCTCAGTCACTCGGTGAAACACAGCACAAGCGTTTTTTCACACCGGTTTTCTGTGAGGCCGCGCTGTCACTCCGGTTAAGCCAGCCCATTCATGTCGAAGCATGGCTCTCCCACGGTAGCTCTCCCACTATCTAATTTTTATTATAAAAGTTAATTAGATGACTAATAGTAGTCAAAATCTGTTTGGGACAAGTTTCGCAGCTTAGACAATTAAAAGTGGAAAAAGTGGTAGATATTAGGATCTATTTCTATTTCAACCTTTCGAAAAAGGAAAAGTAAGGAAAAAATGTATATTGTTCACAAAAGAAACATACAGGTGAAGCTAAAAAAACGTGTTAATAAGGCTATTGATTATGCGGATTTAGTATTGAGTGTAAGTATAACTCGAACAGAGCAAGGCAGCAAGTTTATAAAATATAATTTTAACTAGCTGGACATAAGGTGGCTGTACTCATAGTTTTTTGTAAAAAAACTAAAAAAATAATAATCAGAAGCACGAATTCTTTAAAGACAAAAATGTAATTATCAGTTTATCACCTACGGAACCATAAACAGCGTAGGTGCGACACCTATTTGGTCCTTTTATTGTATATTCCATTCGTTTAAGGCTTTAGTATCTTAATAATAATAAATAACATTTCCCTTGTACAAAAAAAGTATATCATTTTAATTTCCTTATTTCGTTGCTTCATTTCACGCACCATTTGAACAAAATTCAATCAGTTAGTAACATAAAAGAATTTATTACTTGCTGATATTGCCATTTTAAAGCTGAAATATATGTATAGGTGATACGTGATCAACTTAACATGAAAATAATACTGAAAATTGAAGAAACAGCTGCCATGCCATATTAACATGTGAAGCGAAAACTTTATACCCCTTTTTCTCAGATATAATAAAAAGGTAGATAACGCTCGTGCACGCAGACGATACTAATGAAGCTATTTTTTTAAATATGTGTGAGTGACTGAAGTGTTGTCACTTTAAAAAAAATGGCCCTGGAAATTACACTAAAATATGTATTATGTGAAAATAAATTTGTTTTTTTCTTATAAATTACAATTGGATTGTTCATATTTAACTTTATAAATGTACGTGATTAAAAAAAAAAGTAGTATGTCTCACTCTCTACTTCATTATTTGACTATGAACTTACCTACGAATGACTTACCCACATTTCTTGGCTATTAGGAATACTAACTCCTGACAATACTCTCCCAGTATGTATTTTGTGTGTACTTACGTGTGAAATGTTATTCTTTCAGACTTTTTGTTCCCTTCGGAAAAAACAAAGACCGTTCGTTACCTACCTTTTTTTATTATACTGAACCCCTTTTTACGTAAATTATACCAACGGAGGAGAATGAAGTTTGGCATAATTAAAGTTTATATGGAGAAAGAGTATTGAAAGCTAAATATAAAAAAAAAAGTAATCTAAAAATTTTATGTAGTGTGGTCGTATTTCTACTATAGTTCTTTTTTTTTTTACTCCCGCATTACGAATATACATTCCTGTGTCGCGGGGATCTTTACAAACACACATGAAACGGACACAAAGTACACCTAGACTTAGAACAACAATTTATGGATCACACAAAGTGTTTTCCCGCAGTAGGAAGTGGTGTGGCGACCACTAAAACCACTAGGCCAACCGTGTAGTTTTTTTCTAAATTCTTAGATAAACTATATTCATATATATAATAAAAAGTTGTCTATAAAGAAGATTAAGATGTAGTTATGCTTACGAGAATTCACGGGCTCGCGATAGCTATATTTATGTATATGTTTAATTCGGTACTCTATACAATACCAAGATAATATATACAATACCGAAAAGGTGCAGGTAATGTTGAAATATTATTTATATTATACTTTGCCTAGGTATTCTATACAATGCCTAATACGCAGCCGGCTATGTGCTATCTATGGGAACAGATCAAAAGCAGTTCACTTAAACTCATCTAATCCGAATGTTTCAACAACAACACAGCGGACCTGGAGTGCTTACTATTCTAACCTTTCGTGGGAGAGCCACGCTTCGACATGCATTGGCAACAACAAACACAACAGTTAATGTAATCTAGTATTTAAATTTTAATAACAATTTGCAATTTTATATGTATACCTATGTATCTTTTGTTATTTTTATGGAACACAGAAGCAGATTGTTCTTAATACAGGCTATTTAAGTAGCCTAGCTAGAACATCTGTGACTATTATGTAAAGGATATGTTTTTAAGAAATAAATTAAATTATTTCATACATTGCTTGGGCACCCCAAGTATTGTACACTTTGCCTAGGTATTGTATAGCATACCTGAAATGTACAAATTGGCGGTAATATATATCTTTGAAATGTTGAATTATTTGATCTGGTTATAAGGGTCGCGGTCACCAACTGTCTGGTGAAGCGCCGGCACTTCTGGAAAATTATTGATGATGAAAGTTTGCATAGCAAGGCAGTTCGGTATTTACTGCTGGAAAATTTCTTGCAGCGTCGGAGCACTAAGACACTAGTGTAGCTATATACGAACTGTTGTACAGGCTATGTTTATTGCCTGGTTAGTATAGAGTATTTGATGTTCCAAATAAATAATACATCATCAACAACCCATAATGTCCCACTGCTGGGCTCGGGTCTACTTTCAGGAGAGAATAATGCCATACGTCCCCACACTGGCCAAGTGCGGCTTGGGGACTGGCAAGAATACGTTGTGGCTACGTATCTTGCCCTTGGATGTGTTAAGCCGCCCGAAGGCCTCCTACTAAGCTTCACGACTATTATCGTATGATAACAACCGGAACCGACTGCTTAACGTGACCTCCGAATCACAGAGACGCTCATGGTAACAAGCCACCAGCGGTCACCCATCCAGGTACTGACCGCGCCGTCGTTGCTTACCCCCGGTGATTATTTCTCATCACCGAGTGCAAGTGAGCTATGAGCGTCAATAATAAATAAATAATAAATGAACTAAAATTACCGCTGGAAATCATTACAAACCTTAACGGGTTACGAAAGTTAATTTCATCGCATAAAAGAAATGTAATAAAGGTGAATTATATGTTGATTTCTCTAAAACGTGCCTCGTAGGAGCTAGAAGGTTAGGATTTACTGGAGCTTAAAATATACGTACAAGAAAGGGGTCCCTTTTAATTTACATCACCCATAAATATTCGTCGGCCTGGGTCTTAAATTAGGGGCAAATTACATAAGCTTGGTTGAAGGTAATTTAAGAGCAAATATCATTTTCCTTGATACCAATTAAGAATGTCAGTACGGATGAGAAAAATGGTGTCAGTCGTTCATTGGTACTTTCAATGAGTTCTCAAGACTTATGTCATATTTTTACTTACTTTAAAACCAAAATTGCAGAAAAAAATAATATTTCCTAAGCAGTTTAAAATAAAGATGTAAAATGGAAATTGGAAGCACGGTAGTAGGTAATAGGAATACCGTAATGACAATTTGTTCAAGTTAAACTTATTATAATTTAACTTGAAGTCTAGGCATTTGTATAAAAGATCTTTGTACTGTATAAGTAAAGATGTAATGTGTTTAGTGATTATGATTCTTCCTTTATTAAAGTTTTTAGGGTTAGGCTTAAAGTCACCTCGATTCACTCGAGTCGAGTTACACAGATCAACATCTGCAGACAAACATTATCGCTAGTCGACAGTTAGGGACGCTAAATGACCATTGTGATTACAAAACCATCCGATACGTCAATTAAATTTGTTAAAAAGTGCATTAACGTAACTCAAGTTAAAAAAATATTATTCTAAGCAGCGTTTTTCCACCTGGAAAACTTGACCAACAAGACAACGTTATAGGCATTTAATTAGCAAATAATTACAGACGTGTGGCCGTTGGAGACCGCCAATTTCACTGCAAGGAACACAGAGCGCTCGTTTGACGCACATTTGCATTACAAAGCCGTCGAAATGACGGTATGGGTTGACGCGACCGCTGAAGTGACGGACAACGAAATGGCCTGATTTTTTTGTCATCCAGGCTTGGAAACAACAAAGCTATTTTGGTTCGGATTTTAGCTGATGTGTATTTTTGACACTGATTCGCTGTGATTAATTTTTCTTGTGATCGACATCGAGAATTGTTATGACTGGGCGTTTTGTAGACTAGAATTGAAGTTGTTTAACTTGAGCAATACGTTCAAACATATCATGTTTATTGATATGTTTAAAATTGAAGGTATAAACTTAGCTTTAGTATATGATGTGTACCATTTGAAGTGTGACGCTTATCATCTCACGATCAATTCTTATCACCGAGTGCTCTTATTGGACAAATTGAAAAACGATTTTCCTGCTCCTGTTACACATTTTCTTCTCTTTTCACGAAATTATTCTCCGACTGTGGGGTAACGTCAGGAAAGATGTTAAACCTCAAAAAGTTATGCGCAACGACGCATAACAAGAACGATTCTAGTATCCACAAAAAAAAATGTCAGATTGAAAATCTCCCTTTTACTTTTCTTATCACCAGTTTATTCCTTTCCTTTGGGCCTGATATTGCGCGGTGCTTTCGAGAAGCACATGAAAAGACATGATTCGAGTCCACTCAGAATAGGTTGATTTTGAGGTTGAGGTTAGTTTTTAAAAAATTCATACTTAATTCAGAAGCTGAGGATCGAACTAAGTGGCGTAAAATTAGAGAGGCCTATGTCAGTGGACTGCGATAAGCTGATGATGATGATACTCGACAAATAAAAACCTGTTTGCATATTTGACATTTTTCTCATAAAAGTAATTTAATTGAATCTATCGTAATTAAATGCTAGTGTGTATGATCAGAAATTAAAGTTGAATTGTCCTCTCACGTAATCAAACAGAGATAATACCAACACATGGTTTGGTAGTGCGACACATTTCATTCCATTCGCAATACGTGACAATGGGCCGTTGGTTTCACTCAAACTGCAGCTGTTGCAAATGTTTACGTTGTGGGAAACTACACAATAGCTAGCAAATCCAGGGATATTTGTTAGTCTATATTAATGAAAGCATCATACCATACTGTTTTCACAAATTATTCTCTTGCCTAGGTATACATTGAAGAATACCTTTATTATAAATTATGATTCATTATTCTATTTTAATCAATAGGGGTATTATAAAATAAACTTTTACACGCGGAATTGATAAAAAAGTACCAGGATAAACAATCTTTGCTGGAGTTGGGTAGTATATATGTGGCGACTTCCACATAAAGCCTAACAGAAACATTCTTACAACTCCATCTACCGAAGATACATCGAACTACAGAGTAACGAAGGAAAAGTCAGATTAGCATATATATATATATATATATATAT